>CM060964.1:173517718-173565218 GCA_030765045.1 Tenodera sinensis
TATGTATGTATGTATGTATGTATGTATGTATGTATGTATGTATGTATGTATGTATGTATGTATGTATGTATGTATGTATGTATGTATGTATGTATGTATGTATGTATGTATGTATGTATGTATGTATGTATGTATGTATGTATGTATGTATGTATGTATGTATGTATGTATGTATGTATGTATGTATGTATGTATGTATGTATGTATGTATGTATGTATGTATGTATGTATGTATGTATGTATGTATGTATGTATGTATGTATGTATGTATGTATGTATGTATGTATGTATGTATGTATGTATGTATGTATGTATGTATGTATGTATGTATGTATGTATGTATGTATGTATGTATGTATGTATGTATGTATGTATGTATGTATGTATGTATGTATGTATGTATGTATGTATGTATGTATGTATGTATGTATGTATGTATGTATGTATGTATGTATGTATGTATGTATGTATGTATGTATGTATGTATGTATGTATGTATGTATGTATGTATGTATGTATGTATGTATGTATGTATGTATGTATGTATGTATGTATGTATGTATGTATGTATGTATGTATGTATGTATGTATGTATGTATGTATGTATGTATGTATGTATGTATGTATGTATGTATGTATGTATGTATGTATGTATGTATGTATGTATGTATGTATGTATGTATGTATGTATGTATGTATGTATGTATGTATGTATGTATGTATGTATGTATGTATGTATGTATGTATGTATGTATGTATGTATGTATGTATGTATGTATGTATGTATGTATGTATGTATGTATGTATGTATGTATGTATGTATGTATGTATGTATGTATGTATGTATGTATGTATGTATGTATGTATGTATGTATGTATGTATGTATGTATGTATGTATGTATGTATGTATGTATGTATGTATGTATGTATGTATGTATGTATGTATGTATGTATGTATGTATGTATGTATGTATGTATGTATGTATGTATGTATGTGTGCCCGCCTCGATTGCGTGATGGTTAGCGTGTCTGCCTCACGTTCAAGAGGTCGCGAGTTCGAATCTCGCTTAGGGTAAGTTATCCGGATAAGGTTTTTTTCCGAGGTTTTCCCTACCCTGAGAAGACGAATGTCGGATAACTTAAAGCTCCATGGACCTCGGGCTCATTTGAGCATCATTTCACCCATTTCATTTCATTCATTCGTCCGATATGACACAATGTTGGAGGACGTTAATTTAAAAAAAAAAAAAATGTATGTGTGTGTGTCTGTGAACAGCATAACTCAAAATAAAAAGTCGGCTAGAAACCAAAGTTGGTATGTAAGTGTATTTCAAGGATGTGATACAAAGATTGTGAAGAATATTCTTCCACCCTAAACTACCCTTGACTTAGAAAATTTTCGACAATTTTGATTCTCTCAAAAATGGCTCTAACAATTTTGATTAAAATTGCATATGTGTAATAAATTTTGATGGCAAATGAAAAGTTTTCTGGCTATAGCCTATGCAGCCCGGTGTACGGTTAATGACTTCAGGTAAACCGTAAGAGATAGACCAAATAGTATTATACAAAAATGTACATTTGGTTACAACACACAGGTGATGTCCACGTGTATTCTTTTGTGGGGAGAACCATTTCGGAGATATTTCTTGTTATTCGTGTGAGTTTTGCAATACTTAAATGTTTGTCAAATTGAAGGTCGCTACTAACTTTATCTCTTGGCTGTGCAAAGAGAACGACATTTTAAAGCATTCATATAAATTGAATTATTTTGTTTAACGACGCCGTCAATTTCCAGGTACGTATCAGCGTCACTGGTGTGCCGGAATTTCGTCCCGTAGGAGTTCTTTTACATTGCAGTAGATCTACTGACGATCCGAAGGTCACGGGTTCAAATCCGGCCCAGACCAATGGCTTTTAAGTGTGCTTAAAAACGACAGTTCCATGTCAGTAGATTTACTAACATGTAAAAGAACTCCTGCGGGACGGAATTCCGGCACACCGGCGACGCTGATATGATCCTGGCAATTGACAGTGCCGTTAAAGAATAAAATATTTAAAGCTCCATCTAAATATAAATATTTAGATGGAGCTTTAGGTACACTGAAAAAAAATATCGGCCTGAGCTGGGTTTGAACCCGGCCTTCATATAGCGACCAGCTTTAAAAGATTTGACTATCGCTCAAAACCTATCCACTGCATTGCTTTTGCATCTACAAGGAAATTAGCAATAACATAATTTCTGCAAATGTTTACTCCGAATAACATGAAGAAGATGGAGGAATAAGAGTTTGTTAGAATAGTTAGTACAATAGCAGAGAAAGCATATGTATATTTTTCTTTCTTTTTTTTTTTTTTTTTTTTTTTTTTTTTTTTTTTTTTTTTTTCTTTCTAGGAACACAAAAGTGCTTATCTTCATGTTCAGCTTTGAAGTATTTTTTGAACTTGTTATGTGACGTAATTCCACCACTGACACAATTTGAGGGACTGGTCGGTTCTCTGAGGTAGATAGATAATAGTGGGGGGGGGGGGCTGTTGTGGTAGCTAGCTGGTGTGTGGCAGAGTGGACGTGGTTAAAACTACGATGTAGGGGAAATGGCACATTGAGTCACTTTTCCCCAACTATGCTCTATAGCAGGCCTGCACAGGGTTTCCGCTCCCGAAGCCGGCGAGCGGCTCGCGAGCGGAGTACAGCTACTGGCAGCGCTCTTGTTTACGAGTGGACAGAGAGGAGAGGTACTACTCGGACACGATATCAATCACATTAGCAACTTATCCTTTCTTTCCCGGCACAATAAATATTATGCCAAAGAGCGTCATGAAAGGGAAGATTTTTTGGTGGTAATTATTTGAAAAATTCGCATTAATTTCGCACAAATTTTCGGGTAAAATTGAGGAGCGTTTGTTATTATGTCCTAACTGTTCAACAATGGCACAAAGTTCTCTGTGCGTAACGTTTATTGTAGGCGGCTTTGATGACATGGAATGTGACCTTATGAAATAACCTTTTATTGTAGCCTCACCGATTACATTGTCGAGATGCTTTCTTTGTCTCTGCCAACTCTTCTCACCGCGTGCACTCATATTGTGGCTGACCAGTACGCGAAAGGAAGTGCAAGGTTTCATAAATAATTTCTCAAAATGTTATTTTACTAATTTATGGTTAGGAAACATATTTTTTAAACAAACTGCCTTCTATAGCAGATTAAATGCACGTACAAACTATTCATATGTTATGTCTCTTTACCAATACATCAAAACGTGGTTTTATGTGATTGGCAGCTGAAAGAAAAAGTACTGACCTTAATGAAACGTCAGTCATAGATGTTCGATACCTGTTTTTATTTAAGTTCATGATAGAAAACAGTTGTTCACAGGCGTACGTCGAGCCAAACATTGAGATCATTTTCGCAGCTAGCCTGTGTAGTCGTGGATATTTTTGTTGAGGTACAGTCTTGTAAAAATCACTCAGGTTAGTGGTATTGTTAAACCGATCTTTAGCTCTTATATCACACTGAAGATCAATAAGTTCAAGTTGCAAATCATGAGACACCGTTTCAACTGATGTTGAGAAAGGAATTGCGAGAATCTGAAATTCCTTCTCAAGTAAATCAAGGTTTTGAAATCTAGATTCGAATTCATTTTGAATATCAATTAACACTTCTACGTAATCACTGAACACCGCTCTATCACAAGCACTTTGTAAAGTTGGAAAGTGAGCCATGTTGCCACACCGTAATTGACTTATGAAATGTATAAGTTTGCGACGAAAAGCCCGTAATTCATTCATCATATCGAGAATGAGCTGGTTCTTTCCTTGAAGAGAAATATTTAATTTGTTGAGGTGTCCAGTAATATCCACAATAAATGCAAGGTTGGCTACCCAGGCGGGATCACTGAGTTCTGGTGCGGGTTTCCCCTTCATTTCAAGAAATTGACAAATGGCTTCACGAAGATGGTAAAATCTTTCTAACATCTTACCTCTGCTTAGCCACCGAACCGCACAATAATAGAGAATATCTCCATACTCTGCGTCGACATCACGGAGAAATTCTTGAAACTGTCGGTGTGTGAGTCCATGTGATTTTAAATAATTAATATGTTTTACCACTGTTTCCATCACAGTACCAAGCTTTGCTACTTTGGAACAGAGAACGTGTTGATGAATGAGACAGTGGACTCCAATCACATCAGAGCCACCAGCATTTTTAACCTTTTCCCAAACGAAACTTACAAACCCTGAACGTTGGCCACACATTGCCGGAGCTCCATCTGTTGTTACGGATACCAGGCTATCCCAGGGTAGTACAATGGCATTTAAAGAATCCTCAACACTGTGAAAAATATCTTCGCCTGTAGTAGTGTCTTTTAATGGGACAATGGGAATATAGCTAGCTGGGCTGTATCAGATGCATCTGTTGACTCATCGAGTGCTAAAGAATATGCCACAAATTGTGTTGCCGTTTGTATGAGTTGAAGCTGCACATCTTGTGCCATGTCTCTGATGCGGCGTGCAACTGTGGTACGTGAGAGTGGGATCGATTCAAACTGATACACTTCGTTAGGGCACAATAATTCTGCAGCATTAATCATACATTGTTTTATAAAGTCGCCTTCAGTAAATGGCTTACTTGAAATACATATTCACGTTCACAATTTTCCGTGTTTTCGTGATATTATAAACATGGAAACTAACTCCACTAGTAATAAAGTATTATGAATTCCAACCTACCTCAGGTAATAATGCATCCTTCAACCCTTGAACCTTTTTACTGCGATCTTCACCAACAAGCTCACTGTAAACATCTTTATGCGTTCTATCGTAGTGACGCATTATATTATGCTTTTTTCTACCTTTCAAAATTTTCTGACATATAAGGCACTGAGAATTTGTTCCAGCTGCTATGAAAAAGTAATCGCTTTCCCACGCAACATTGAAAGTATTTGCCTGATGGTCACTTTTCCGCCTTTTGGATTCCTCCGTTATGGAAGGATACGTAAGCAGGGAGCGTTAGCAACCGGCTACACACAACACACAGTCCACTAGAATCTAGTGACTAGACTGCTGCAGTGTGTTGCAGTGGCGGGTTGGTTACATTTACGTTGCGTTTGATCTACGAGAGCACTTACAAATATGCGATAAGCACCTGTTCATTAGTGACTTCTTTGGCACTGCTTACGTTTAAGTAGTCAGTTAATATTTGGTGACAAAGTCGAAGTGCATAGCATTGGAAGACACACCAGGTGATCGTCTCGTAGCATATTGCGATACGGACTTTTAGTATAGTTGGAGAAACTCTGTTCGCAAGTATATGTAGAACTGTACTCATTCTTACACACACTATTCTTTCAAATGCCTATTTCTATATCTACTACATTTTAATCGCAATAAGCGTTTTCAGATATTATCTTATTAATGTTCTTGTAGGTGCAAGGGGAATATTGGGATGCAGTAGACTTTAAGCGATAGTGAAATGTTTCAAGAGCTACTTGCTACGCGATGACTTTGGAGTTCCATTCTCTTTGCAAAGCCAAGAGAAAAAAGAACAAATACCACATTCTTATTTAAAAAAAGTATAAGTAAAGGCAAATTCAAACAAATACGAAAGAATATCTCGGAAAAGGTTCACTCAAAACAGGTGTTTGACAAGAATTGTGGTTTTAACTAACTCTACATTTTTACTTAGTAAGCTTTTGTCTGTCTCTTACTGTTCACACTTTATGCAAAAATCATTTAGAATGAACAGGTCTTCTGAGGACATTCCCAGAAAATTCAAGGCATGACATAGAAACGACCAGGAATCGCCTGTTTGTGCCCGCCACTGAATACTGACTACCTGTGCCTCCAATTGGAGGAGTGGAGTGAGGTATAACCGCTGATTACGTAAGGTTCTCCAAAGGGAGAGGATTGGACATCCCTGCTCTGTAGGATAGCAGTCTGCACTGATAGAAACTTAATTTAAGAAATTATGGTTTACTATAAAGAAATACTTGTTTATATAATTTATTACGTATATAATTTGAAGGGGGATCAAGGAGGAAAGAACCGTGCAACTTTTGCGCAGGGCACTTATGCAGTTGAAGTATGTATGTCAGAAGATGCCTTTGCTAATTTAATGAAGTATAATAATTGTTGCTGGAAACGTTTTCAAGCAATTATTACTACAGAATTGTGTTTAAATATGCACAACATTAAATTACATAATGTTCATTATACCCCTTCGCTCTTAACAAATGTGAAGATGCTGATGGCTAGGGAACGAACCTACATACAGAGGACGAAAACTTGTGGAGCTTGGACTATAGGAAGTGGGAGGGGTTCAGTCTCTCACATGATCACTGCACAGAGGAGGCCAGGCATACTCGACGCACGACCGTTGTAGACAAAGTTATTGCATAACTTACGTTCAGTACTGTGCCAATTTGCAGTAAAATATTCACTCCCAAATTGTTGTACACGTTCAGCAATACGTAGATATTTCGATTTTCGTGCCGCGGGCATTTTTCTGTGTGAAAAACTAGTGAACACATTGAAGACACACTATGCACTGTAGGCAGTGTGCTTTGTGCTGCCACTGCACTCTTGCAAGGCGTCACGCTCTGCCCATGTGGCAGGTAACCTGCGATCGCCTCATTTCGTTATAGCTGTATGAAGTTCGAAGCCTATTGAAGGCAGTAGTAATGGAACTAGTTCAAGAGAATATTACTCCAGCGTTAAATAGCGCCTTAATAGGTTAAACCTATTTTAACGTTATAAGCATGCAGTAGAGGAAGTAACTAGAAGTATACTACACACATTAAAGCAATGTCTTGCTCACATTTGGTTATAATCAGCTATTCAATTATCAAACAATATTAATTGGTTTGTAGCTGCAAAATGAAAGGGTTCAGTCACTAAACAATTCTATCGCATACTTCTAGAATGCGGTAAAAATTAAAAATTGGAACAAGCACCTTCGTTTTAAATAGAATCCGAAAATAAATAAATAAATAAATAGATAAATAAATAAATAAATAAATAAATAAATAAATAAATAAATAAATAAATAAATAAATAAATAAATAAATAAATAAATAAATAAATAAATAAATAAATAAATACATGAATACATGAATACATGAATACATGAATACATGAATACATGAATACATGAATACATAAATACATAAATACATAAATAAATAAATAAATAAATAAATAAATAAATAAATAAATAAATAAATAAATAAATAAATAAATAAATAAATAAATAAATAAATAAATAAATAAATAAATAAATAAATAAATAAATAAATAAATAAATAAATAAATAAATAAATAAATAAATAAATAAATAAATAAAGGAATAAATAAATAAAGGAATAAATGAATAAAGGAATAAAGGAATAAAGGAATAAATGAAAAAATGAATAAATGAATAAATAAATAAATAAGTAAATAAATAAATAAAATACATACCTACCTACATACATACCTACCTACCTACCCACCTACCTACCTACCTACCTACCTACCTACCTACCTACAGACACACACACACACACACACACACACATACATACATACATACATACATACATACATACATACATACATACATACATACATACATACATACATACATACATACATACATACATACATACATACATACATACATACATACATACATACATACATACATACATACATACATACATACATACATACATACATACATACATACATACATACATACATACATACATACATACATACATACATACATACATACATACATACATTACATGCATACATACATATGTAATATTACTAAGTAATGGGGCATGCTGTGTATTGGCAATAAATAAAAAAAATAAATACATACATACATACATACATACATACATACATACATACATACATACATACATACATACATACATACATACATACATACATACATACATACATACATACATACATACATACATACATACATACATACATACATACATACATACATACATACATACATACATACATACATACATACATACATACATACATACATACATACATACATACATACATACATACATACATACATACATACATACATACATACATACATACATACATACATACATACATACATACATACATACATACATACATACATACATACATACATACATACATACATACATACATACATACATACATACATACATACATACATACATACATACATACATACATACATACATACATACATACATACATACATACATACATACATACATACATACATACATACATACATACATACATACATACATACATACATACATACATACATACATACATACATACATACATACATACATACATACATACATACATACATACATACATACATACATACATACATACATACATACATACATACATACATACATACATACATACATACATACATACATACATACATACATACATACATACATACATACATACATACATACATACATACATACATACATACATACATACATACATACATACATACATACATACATACATACATACATACATACATACATACATACATACATACATACATACATACATACATACATACATACATACATACATACATACATACATACATACATACATACATACATACATACATACATACATACATACATACATACATCTAGCTAAAGAAGCAGCAAACAACACAGCTACAGCAATAGTGTACGATTTAAAGCCCATTAGCACCATGAAAAGTGAACTGAAACAAGAGAGTCTGAAACGATGGGAAAACGAGTGGAAAACCACACAAAATGCTGCACTTACAAAGACCTATTTCCCCAGCGTTGAAAAAAGACTAAAAATGAATTTTAAGCTTACCCACAACTTCACAGCAGTAACTACTGGTCATGGGAAGTTTGGTGAATACTTCCATCGATTCAAATTAAGGAATGATCCAACATGTGTGTGTAAAAAGGAAACACAAACGGTGCACCACATCCTATGGGAGTGTGAACTACTTAGCCGTAAAAGAAACGATTTCAAGAAAGCCGTGACACTTAAAGGTGCGAAGTGGCCTATCACAAATCAAGAATTAGTGGAAAAACATATGAAACTATTCCACAAGTATGTGAACAATATAGACTTTGAACTTTTAAAAATAACTACCATTTCATAATTGTACGAAACCAATAACGATTCTACTGTAATCTCATATGTTCAATTATGTAAAACCATATGCATGTAGTATTACATTTCTGTAATGGAACATGCAGGAATAAAATGTTGTTGTAAAAAAAAAAAAAAAAAAAAAAAAAATACATACATACATACATACATACATACATACATACATACATACATACATACATACATACATACATACATACATACATACATACATACATACATACATACATACATACATACATACATACATACATACATACATACATACATACATACATACATACATACATACATACATACATACATACATACATACATACATACATACATACATACATACATACATACATACATACATACATACATACATACATACATACATACATACATACATACATACATACATACATACATACATACATACATACATACATACATACATACATACATACATACATACATACATACATACATACATACATACATACATACATACATACATACATACATACATACATACATACATACATACATACATACATACATACATACATACATACATACATACATACATACATACATACATACATACATACATACATACATACATACATACATACATACATACATACATACATACATACATACATACATACATACATACATACATACATACATACATACATACATACATACATACATACATACATACATACATACATACATACATACATACATACATACATACATACATACATACATACATACATACATACATACATACATACATACATACATACATACATACATACATACATACATACATACATACATACATACATACATACATACATACATACATACATACATACATACATACATACATACATACATACATACATACATACATACATACATACATACATACATACATACATACATACATACATACATACATACATACATACATACATACATACATACATACATACATACATACATACATACATACATACATACATACATACATACATACATACATACATACATACATACATACATACATACATACATACATACATACATACATACATACATACATACATACATACATACATACATACATACATACATACATACATACATACATACATACATACATACATACATACATACATACATACATACATACATACATACATACATACATACATACATACATACATACATACATACATACATACATACATACATACATACATACATACATACATACATACATACATACATACATACATACATACATACATACATACATACATACATACATACATACATACATACATACATACATACATACATACATACATACATACATACATACATACATACATACATACATACATACATACATACATACATACATACATACATACATACATACATACATACATACATACATACATACATACATACATACATACATACATACATACATACATACATACATACATACATACATACATACATACATACATACATACATACATACATACATACATACATACATACATACATACATACATACATACATACATACATACATACATACATACATACATACATACATACATACATACATACATACATACATACATACATACATACATACATACATACATACATACATACATACATACATACATACATACATACATACATACATACATACATACATACATACATACATACATACATACATACATACATACATACATACATACATACATACATACATACATACATACATACATACATACATACATACATACATACATACATACATACATACATACATACATACATACATACATACATACATACATACATACATACATACATACATACATACATACATACATACATACATACATACATACATACATACATACATACATACATACATACATACATACATACATACATACATACATACATACATACATACATACATACATACATACATACATACATACATACATACATACATACATACATACATACATACATACATACATACATACATACATACATACATACATACATACATACATACATACATACATACATACATACATACATACATACATACATACATACATACATACATACATACATACATACATACATACATACATACATACATACATACATACATACATACATACATACATACATACATACATACATACATACATACATACATACATACATACATACATACATACATACATACATACATACATACATACATACATACATACATACATACATACATACATACATACATACATACATACATACATACATACATACATACATACATACATACATACATACATACATACATACATACATACATACATACATACATACATACATACATACATACATACATACATACATACATACATACATACATACATACATACATACATACATACATACATACATACATACATACATACATACATACATACATACATACATACATACATACATACATACATACATACATACATACATACATACATACATACATACATACATACATACATACATACATACATACATACATACATACATACATACATACATACATACATACATACATACATACACACACACATACACACATACACACATACACACACAAAGAAAAAAAACCACACACAGACCTTTCTCTCAAAATATATTTTTATTAAGCGGTTCTGAAAACATGTATTTCCGGTGAAATCCCGTCATCGAAATTTTGGGTCGAATACAATACTTCCTCTACTTACTAAACGTAGTATAGAAAGTAACAAAAATCAGACCAACACATTACTGCTAAAATTATCTATAGAAACTAATAAAACTTTGTGTTTGCCATGCCAGCAGGAATTGTAGCTAAGGTAATCATAAAACCAACAACACATGTTTCTATTCGGTTCCGCCACTGCGGAAACTTACCTTGTTCGTAAAGGCGCGTGGATACGTAAACAAATGACCGGAAAAAGAGGTGGTTGGCATTTGGTAAGTGGAGAGGGTAAATACTCGATTGAATGTCTGTCACCCCTCCTCCCCATGCCTGTTATAGCGCAATAGTGTTGACACAACAATGTAGAACGTAGAAGTGAAGAAAAAACGATTCGTTCGGCTGCTGCTTCGGTAGATAAAAGGGTCCTGACCCTACAGAACTCCGTGCTTCGTCACTTCATTGGCTAGGGATGACCAAAAACGTAGT
Source organism: Tenodera sinensis (assembly GCA_030765045.1). Lineage (NCBI taxonomy): Eukaryota > Metazoa > Arthropoda > Insecta > Mantodea > Mantidae > Tenodera > Tenodera sinensis. The sequence goes on from CM060964.1 coordinate 173,530,214, forward strand.
TACCCTTTCTTTCGAAACCTAAGAGTTTTATTCGGGACTGTACAGAGAGCATACTTCGCTGTGCAAAAAATGCAATTTGTTGAGCAAGCAGTACAGGTGGTTGAAGTTTCGCAAGTGACCCTAAACGTGCTATAGTTTCTTACTAATGACGCAAGCTGAACTACAAGCAGTGTAAGGTGTACACTGTCCCTCAAAAGCATCTAGGGGCCACATCACGCACAGCTGTTCAGCGAACTTTTTTCACCCTTTCGACGGAAGTGTGGGAGAGGCAAGAGGGGGTGCCAGAGAGACCAAATGCACAAAATAAGCACAGCCCTCTTGGTGTAATGAGGAGCCGCCGCCACCACCACTACCACCACCACGGACGCCGCCGCCACCACCACCTACAACCACCACCACCGCCGCCGCCGCCACCACTGCCGCCACCACCGTCGCCACCACCACCACCTCTACCACCACCACCACCTCTACCACCACCACCTCTACCACCACCACCACTACTACTACCACCACCACTACTACTACTACCACCACCACCACCACCTCTACCACCACCACCTCTACCACCACTACTACTACCACCACCACCACCACTACTACTACCACCAGCAGCACCACCACCACCACTACCACTACCACTACCACTACCGCCACCACCTCTACCACCACCACCAACACTACCTCTACCACCACCACGTCTACCACCACCACCTCTACCCCCACCACCACCAACTCTACCACCATCACCTCCAACCACCACCAACGCCGCCGCCGCCACCACTGCCACCACCACCGTCGCCACCACCACCTCTACCACCACCACCACCTCTACCACCACCACCTCTACCACCACCACCACTATTACTACCACCACCACCAGCACCACCACCAGCAGCAGCACCACCACTACCACTACCACTACCACTACCGCCACCACCTCTACCACCACCACCACTACCTCTACCACCACCACGTCTACCACCACCACCACCACCTCTACCACCACCACCAACTCTACCACCATCACCTCTACCACTACCACCACCACTGACGCCGCCGCCACCGCCACCACCACCTCTACCACCACCACCACCACTACCACTACTACTACCACCACCACCACCGCCACCTGCACTACCACCACCTCTACCACTACCAGCACCACCACCAGCACCACCACCACTACTACTACCACTACCAATACCGCCACCACCTCTACCACCACCAGCACCTCTACCGCCACCACCTCTACCACCATCACCTCTACCACCACCTCCACCCCCGCCGACGCCATCACTGCCACCACCACCGTCGCCACCGACACCGACGCCGCCACCACCACCTCCACCTCCACCTCCACCTCCACCACCGCCACCACTACCACCACCATCGCCACCTCCGCCGCCGCCACCGCCACCACTACCACCACCACCGCCACCTCCGCCGCCGCCACCACCACCTCCAACCTCCACCACCGCCGCCGCCACCACTGCCACCACCACCGTTGCCACCGACACCGACGCCGCCGCCACCACTACCTCTACCACCACCACCTCTACCACCACCACCTCTACCACCACTACCTCTACCACCACCACCACTACCACCACCACCGCCACCACCACCGCCACCATCACCATCACTACCACCGCCGCCATCACCACCACCGCCACCACTACCACCACCACGTAAGCTGTATCGCATATCATGAATAATATCGCGGGTTCCAGTTTAATAGCACTAGCAGCACAACAAAAATGTTGTATATAAATGTTTATACAAATTAAACATATTTTCCTTAATATTAATGCACCAAATATGATATACACTAGCAATGTGTTTACATTAAAGGTAATGCTGATAATAATAACATATGCTAGTAATATATGTATATAATGTATGGAGCAGGTTTTTGTCCTATCAATTTTACTATAACATATTACATTCAAGTGGTTTTCTCTATTCACATTTATTTTACATAACACATTCACATGACTTTCTCTACTCCGTGTTCTACATATCATTCAAGTTCCTATAGGTTTGAAATAGAAATGCAATGTATTACATTCACATGGTTTTCTCCACACATTAAGCTTTTTCATAACACATTCACCTGTCTTTCTTTAAAATTCATGCAATTTTCTATATGATTGAAACACAAATTCAACGTATTAGTTTCACACGGTTTTCTGTACTCGCTTTTGTGTGGCATTTGTTATTGCTCAGCATTACTTTTGCATACCGTCTTTCGCTATCTCTATTTATTCACCTTATCTTCTGTTCTTTATGGTATCCTAATAGTTTCAACTAACTCTTTGTTTAAATGTATTGATCACATTTTTTCAAATGTCCCCAAAGAAGCGCAAGCAAATGCAACATGAATCCTCAAACCACGCGCAACGCCGGGGTGTGTCAACTGGCAACAGTGTACAAAAGAATTTGGGAGACTTAGTTTTTTTTTTTTAATTCTTTAATAGAAAGACCTCATTTAGTCTCCATGGCATTGAGGAAACTAAAGAGCTGCAGATTTGAGGTCGTCTCCTCATACTCTCAGACTTCAGGGTCCGTTAGTGCCTCTCTGGTGCGTTCCTAACGTTCGTCTTCCCGAACCATTAATCCCCAGACTTTTCAATTGGATTAAGGTCCGGAGACTTCGCAGGCCGTTCCAGAACCGACATGTCTAGGTGCTGCAGAAGCCAAGCTTCTGTGACCCGGTCCGGGATGTGTGCACGCTGTTGTTGTTATCGTGCATGAAATGTGTAACCGGCATTTCCTCTTCCGGGTAGATAGATCATACCGTTCGAACCATGCAATCCTCCAGAACTGCAACATATTCTTCAGAGTCCATGCTGGAGGAAACTTCAACAAGCTCCCCAACTCCACCGGCGCTCATCCAGCCCCACACAGCTAAGCTGATCCTGCCATCCCCTACAGTGGCAACAACGTGTTCAGGGTCGAAGTGAGTGTGGTCGGGTCGCCACAAAGACAATCTCCCATCCTCGACTGATGAAAACACTTTTTTGGTCAGACCATATTATCTTCTCCCAGAATTCTTGACTTGCTGGCAGATACTGGAGACAGAAGGCCACGCGAGCTTCGCTGTGTTCTTGCTTAAGGGCACCCTTTCTCGTAGGCTTGCGATGTCGGATGCCAGCAGCATGGAGTCGTCGACGGACTGTCTCAGCACCCACTGGGAGGTTTACACTTCGGCTTGTTCTTGTGGCTGGAAGAAAGTGGACGTCTAGAATAGTTCAGTTATCCTCAATCATGGTCTTATGTTACCCATAAACGGCCTCTTCTGCATGACCAACTGTTTGGCATATTTCAGTCACTGTGCGGCCACACATCCACATTCCAACAATGCAGCCCCGTGTTACCTCACTTGTATAAGGCATAGTCTAAGGAGTTTTGGTAGAATGTGGGATTCCAGTACTGTGAATTTATATGGCTTTACATGCACCATACCTTATTAGCTGATTGTTAGTGCGTAGAACAATACACAGGAGAGACAAATGACACGTGATATCAAGGCCCTCCGAGTTCACCCTATCACTTTAAAGTAAACCATAAGGCATTTAGCAAATTTTGCTTTGGTTGCTTCCTTGGAGTAACGGTGAGAATGTTCACTTATGACATTAGGGTTCGGAGTTCACTTCTCGGTTGGAAGAGAACTTCTTCTAACTCTTAATTATATTTGTTTCGTATTCTCCCAAGAGTACGGAGGAATTAAAGGCAAGCATAAATGGATTTGCTTGAATCAAAAGACTAAAGCATGTTATTTCGTTAATTTGACTGTGAACAAGCAACACAGAGCGTAATTTGATTATGTGGCTTCTAAACACCTACTGCAGAACAAGTAAAGAGAATTGGGAATTTGAGAATATCCCAAATATCACATCTATAGACCCCAGGCGTTCATAGAAGATGGAGTTAGTTCTCAAAAGGGACACTTGGATGTTTCTGGCACATGAATTTCAAACACCTGAAATAGCCTAAAAGCAAGTCTTCAGGGCGTGAATGCATGAATGTGAACAACCAGAGCTCGATACCACAGTAGCACTTGGTAGGCTGCCGGCTTCTAAAACTGAAGTACGAAGGTTCAATTACTGACGCTTTTTCCCCCCTCCCCTTCCGAATTCTATCTAAAACTTGTTTTCCAGATTCTCAGTGTTTTCCAACATAGTAAAGGTGTACGATAGAGCTGTCTAGTTAACTGAAGCTCTTTCATTTTACAGGTATAGACAAATTAATATTCATTTGCAATTGAATAGCTAATTATAACCAAAAGTAAGCAAAACATTGCTTTCACGTGCATCCTTCGCTTCACATTATTTCCACTGATGTAAGACTTGAAGCTTTCACGGCGATGATTATTGATTAGAACTTCTCGAGTTACCAGCCGTGTGATGTTGATGAAGTTGCCCGAGCTTTCGGCCATCTTAACTCTGTGGCCTTCATCAGGAAGTGATGAAGGTGATGAAGGCCACAGAGTTAAGATGGCCTTAAGCTCGAGCAACTTCATCAACATCACACGGCTGGTAACCCGAGAAATTCTAATCAATATTTCCACTGATGTTCGCTTATAAAGTTCAAATAGTTGTCAAAACCAGTTAGAGTGCTATTTAATCCTAGAGTAGGGTGATGTTAAACTACTTCCATTACTGCTACCATCAGTGATAGTGTTGTTTATAACATTTGTTTGTCAAGGGCAAAAAGCCAATATGACCATTATGCAATTTAATTTTATGGCTATCTGAACACAACCTATTTGTAATAATTGCTAGAAAAAAGAAGCATTCTATCAACAATGAATATCCCTAATTAAGTTAGCAAACTGATCGTCTGACATAAGTATTTCAATTGCATAGATGCCCTGTGCTAAAGGACCACAGTTCTTTCTTCCTTTATCCTCCTTCAAATTATAACACACAAGGAAGCGTTTATTGGTAGTAAAAGCTTCGTTTCTTAAATCAAGTTTTTAACAGTGCAGACTACTATCTTACGCAATAATGGTGTTAATGTATAACGTAGACTCAAAAACCGATCGATCGCCTGCTGCTTTGATAGATGAGACCCTTACCCCACAAAACCCTTGATCCCTCCACCAGCTAAGGATGACCAAACAACGCATACATGATTCTTTCTTTTGAAACCTGACCCCAGTTTCTGTTATGAGTGATTGTACGTAGGTATATAAATAAAAATAAGAAATAACAGTGGCAGTAAGAGGTTGATAATAATTGTAATCAGTCGTGAAGATACTCGTGATCTTAAGAAGGACATCAATAATAATGGTAATAATAATAATAATAATAATAATAATAATAATAATAATAATAATAATAATAATAATAATAATAATAATAATAATAATAATAATAATAATAATAACAACAACAACAACAAGAAGAAAGAAAGAAGAGAGGATACCACCTGGCGGTGATGGTAAAATTATCACAAGTAATACAAATTCAATACAAAATTTGCCAAAGTGATTGCAAATATATTTTCTGTGTACTGAGCTTTCCCTCTTCGAGCTATGTCATCGATTTCAGCATTAGATAAGGGAGAGTCAGCCATGTTTGATATCTGAATAGCGGCCCTATTGCGTCAAATTACGTCAGCTGTTGCGCATCTGTTTGCACAGTGCAGCTAGATTCCCTAACCTGATCATATCATAAGCAGTGGAAGTGTTAATGAAATCTCTCTCTTTTTTTTTTTTTTTTTTTTTTTTTTTTTTTTTTTTTTTTTTTTTTTTTTTTTTGCGAATGAAGGCTGTCATTGGTTGACACTTGAAATTGTTATGCATATGATTGTTTGATTTCAACCAACTCGGGTGTGAGTGGAAAAGTCATTATGAATACTAGCAGTACTTTCAGTAGGTACAGTGGTGTGTAGTAAAGAACCTGTGGTAGTACAACCAGTAAGAGTAGTACTGGCGGTGGTGCAGTGGAACAAACACAGACGAGCCGGAAAATTTAGCCATTAGCACCTATACTTATGCCAGTTATGTTTCAAGTAGGAGCAGGAAGCCAGCTGTGGTTCAGGTTAGTAGAACCTTTGATGCTAGTGGCCTTCACGAAGGGCAAGTACGTCCACTTTGCAAGTCTGTTCACCGGCTCATGGCCTTAGGGGAATGAATGTGAGAAGAGACACATTCCACATAGTGTCACCCAAGTTTTATAAACATACTCGCAAACGTTATTCCGCTGAAGGTGCTGCTTCTGTTGCCAACTCGCCTCCAATGTTATCCACGCTAATTTTACGCACTGCTAGTTCCTCTTAGTTTCATTATTATTAATTCGAACGAGTCACTAGTGTTATGTCTGAACTAAAGAAAAAGTAGTGCTACATTCTGACGGCAGGGAAATAATTAGAAAGGTGATTGAGGGCTGTAATGAGGAAGCTAGGAACAAGTCTATAAAACTTCCACTGAGTCAAGCAACTGCAACGGCTTACATTTATTCAGGATTTTCTGAAAGAACAATTAAAAGAAGTCACAAACAAGTGCAAGATTTAAGTGTAAATGGTGAAAGGAGAGTTCTAACGACCCCAGAGAAACATCGGATAACAAAGCCTGCACACAGTAGTGAATGTGGATGATTTTGACAAGTGTGTGATTGGGAGAATTATAATTCACTTTTACATTGCCGAGAGGAATGTTCCTATATAAATTGCTGCCTCTTGTTCGGGAAAGGATAATATTTCCATGGGGACCAATTTCACTTTGAAAAGTAATTTCAGAGCTGGGCTTTAAATGGAGAAAATGTCAGAACAAAAGGAAGACACATATAGAACGTCCTCACAACCTGATTTGTAGACACGATTATTTGATTCACATAAGGCATTTACGAGAAAGTGGGAGAGCTTGCTGTGTTAAAGAAAGCTAGGTGGATGGTAATACTACATTCGGCAAATACTGGTAAAGTGTGAAGGAATTTTGCATTCATACAGACACTAATGTAGGATGGACGGATGGACGTGTAAAGCTCAAGGGTCCGTCGACAGATAGGTCATTTGGATCCGAAGTCAAATCTTAAAGGTTAAAACACGAAGAACTGGATATGATTGAAAGATGAAGGTGAAAACCTAAGATGAAAATGGAAAAAAAAATTAAAAATTGTAAACGGTAAAACAGTAAAGAGTTAAAACGCCAAAGACAATCTCTAAAACCACAGAAATCAAGATGCAGAGGCTAAAACTGTAAAATCACACCCGGAATAATAAAACACAGGTTAAACTTGCTTCATGAAATCAATTTCGGCACGAACCGCAGCACATTATCTACGGATACAGGGTCGTCGCCGAGAAGTGACCGCAGGGTCAAACCCAGGCCAAGGGAGTGGCGGCCTTCAGTGTACCGGGGAAAATCAAGCAAAACGTGCTACACGGGGAGTTGTACACCGCACAGTGGACACACAGGGGCCGGGTCGCTACGCAAAGGTGACCATGAGTGGCGCATGTGTGGCCTTTCTTAATCCTCCGCCCGCCGAGAATCCTTGCAGATTTTCAGCCAGGGTTGTACGGTGACCCTGACTGTCCTTAGTTGAGTGCCAACTATCGCTTCGTGATACTGTTGCCAGACATCAAATAGATGGTGACGGAAGTATCGTTCCACATCTACACAAGACAGAATTAAGGTGCATAGTTCCGGCAGATGACATGCAGACTTAGCACCCGCAGCCGCAGCCGTATCCGCATCCTCGCTGCCCGGAATACCCACATGGCCTGGGTTCCATATAAAAACAAATTGGTAGGATTAACAAACAATGCTGAAGTGCCTACAAACTGTCGTAGGGCTTGAAGAGCGCTCAGAGAGTCGGAGCAGATGAGAGAGCTTTCAGGACCTGAACTCGAGACAAAAAGCAGGAGGTAAAACATAGCAAACATCTCGGTGGTAAAAGCTGAACTGGCGTCTGGAAGGTGGAACTCTTGAGCGTGAGTGAGTGAGTGAGTGAGTGAATGAGTGAGTGAGTGAGTGAGTGAGTGAGTGAGTGAGTGAGTGAGTGAGTGAATGAGTGAGTGAGTGAGTGAGTGAGTGAGTGAGTGAGTGAGTGAGTGAGTGAGTGAGTGAATAAGTGAGTGAGTGAGTGAGTGAGTGAGTGAGTGAGTGAGTGAGTGAGTGAGTGAGTGGGGTTTAAGGGCCCGTCTACAGCTAGGTCTCTAGGGCCCAAGTCAAAATGATAAAAAAACGGCAAGCTCACCACCGCTTAACAGTCAGAATTAAAAGTTAAAACCGGAAAGCTAAAACACAAAGGCTAACTGTTAAAATTTAAAACCCATCTAAAAGGGTAAGTTAAAACAGTTAACACGTAAAAACTTAGCTATAAAGGTTAACAGATAAAAACAAGATAAAACGTTCTGAAAGAACAAAATAAAAGAACAAAATAAAATAACGATATAAAATACAAGTTGTACCTGCTTACCGAAGCCAACACTGGCGACGAACCGCAGAACTGTGTTAACAGCTACCGGGTCGTTACCTAAGATGGACTTCATAGTGGAACCCAGGCCAAACAGCTGGTGCCCACGAGAGTAACGCGGACAATCAACGAGGGCATGGGCCACAGAAAGCTAAACGCCACACGTGGAACTTACTGGCGCCGGCTCACCCCGCAGAAGGTATCTATGCCTGATGCTTGTGTGACCTATTCTCAGGCGGGCTAAGATAACTCTTCCCCGCCTGGTAGCCTTTGAAGATGTCATCCAAGTTAGCACGGTGTCCTTGATCGTCCACAATTGAGTGCCACTGATAATCAACGCTTCTCATGATTGCTGCCAGACTTATACGATATGACGACGGAAGTACCGTTGTACATCCGTGTAAGGCAGACTACGTGTAAAAACCTCCGGCAAACGGCAGGCAGACTTAGCAGCCTCATCCACCGCTTTATTGCCGGAAATAGCTACATGGCCTGGGGTCCAGGCAAAAACAATCTGGTATCCACGCGAGAGCAACTGTGAAACGAGTGTATGAATTTTCACAATTAATACTCACGTGCCGAGAAACTGTTGCAATGCCTACAGTGCTCTCAGAGAGTCGCATCAGACAATAAAACGTCCAGGAATGGAACTGGAGATAAAAAGGACAAAATAAAGTATTGCAAACAGGTCGGCGGTAAAAACGGAACTCAAGTCTGGAAGACGGTGCTTGTGAGTTTCACCGTTATGCACAAAACTACATCCTGTAGCACCTTCTACCTGGGAACCATCGGTAAATACCGGAGTGTAATTCCGATAACGTCCCAGTATCTCGGTGAAAAGCTGACGATACACCGATGGAGGGGTAGCGACCTTAGCATGCGACGAAAACTCCAGGTCGAACTGGGCACGCTGTAATTGCCAAGGAGGACACAGGCTAAGAGGATACCGTTCGACAGCAGGCATGCGGAGCGCGTGTGCACTAAGCAGCTCGCGAAACCGAATCGCGCTTGGGCGAGAGATTGTGCTATTCCGGAGATAACGGTGAGTTCCGGGTGCAATAAGGGTTACAAGACGGGTGACCGGGGTGGGCTGCCAACTGGACCACGTAAGAACATAGTAAAGATGGGCGCCGAATAGAAAGTGGAGGTTCGCCAGAGTCAGCATACAGACACTCGACACGACTATTGCGGAAACCCACAGTAGCTAGACAGATACCAGCATTATGTATAGTATTTAAAAAATCAAGTTTCGAGACAGACGCTGCTTCATAAATAAAACTGCCGTAATCTAGTTTGGACCTGAACAATGAACGATACAGCCTCAACATGACAGTGCGATCGCCACCTCAAAATACTCCAAGTAAAACCTGGAGCACTCGAAGTGAAGGATCGCAGGAGGCACGAAGTTGACGAATATGGTGCTCCCTTGTGAGTTTACAGTCGAGGAAAAGTCCCAAGAACTTTATGTAAGAAACAAACGGCAGAGGTGTGTCACGCAAGAGAAGATCTGGGGATCGATGAAAGTGCATGCATTGGGTTTTCGTAGGGGAGAACTGAAAGCCGGTGTGAAGGGCCCAGTCGGCGATAGATGAGATGGTCAGCTGCAGTTGACGTTCGATGTGCTCGAACTATAAGATCAATAATAGATCACAAAGTCTTCAACATACAGTGACATCGGGATTTCCCTATAGGAGTTTTCACGTTATGAAGGCACAATGGCTCTTATGGAGAATCAGCGCGGCGTTGCCACGTATTTTGCGCCACTGTGATTACCGCGTTTTTGCTCATAACCAGGTTTCTTATTAGTTATTATTATTATTATTATTATTATTATTATTATTATTATTATTATTATTATTATTATTATTATTATTATTATTATTATTATTATTATTATTATTATTATTATTATTATTATTATTATTATTATTATTATTATTATTATTATTATTATTATTATTATTATTATTATTATTATTATTATTATTATTATTATTATTATTATTATTATTATTATTATTATTATTATTATTATTATTATTATTATTGTTATTGTTATTATTATTATTGTTATTGTTGTTATTATTATTATTATTATTATTATTATTATTATTATTATTATTATTATTATTATTATTATTATTATTATTATTATTATTACTATTACCGTTACTATTACTATTACTATTATTATTACTATTATTATTATTATTATTATTATTATTATTATTATTATTATTATTATTATTATTATTATTATTATTATTATTATTATTACTACTACTACTACTACTACTATTATTATTACTATTATTACTACTATTATTATCATAATCATCAAACACGTAAGAATTGTTTTTCGCTCGCCACATTTAATAATTTCGGCAGATTTTCCCGCACACCCGGGAACAACCCTTACCTATGTGTCAGGCCGGAAGGAAATACCGTTAGGTTATGTCTTGGTTTCCCCGTATGCCTTCTCGTCTCTGGCAAAACCCCTGTTATGAGTGCTTGCGAAGATGCATATACCTACATGGTTTATAGAACTACCGTGCTGTATATATTTAATTTATAACACAAATGCCATTTATTGCAAGGACAGTTTCAAATAATTATTATATATTTTTCAGTTAATTTCTAGTAATATGCCTCAATTTATTACATTCTCTTAATAACTGTCAGCACTTTACATTTGACTTAAATATAATACATGTAATGTTACCTTAATCGGACATGGGTTCAACACCCAAAGAGGAGCCCTGGTTGGCCTGTTCACTGCCCTCACAAGAACTGGAGTCACTGCTGGATGAACTGCTGGTTAATCTAATGATTAGAGGCTCGATATCATCCTGTAGCTGATCTGCTTTCCACATATCGTCTTCTATCCCCTCAACGTGTTTGCAGTAATTTAACCACTGATTTTGGGTGACTGATTAAAAACCATTGTCAATTAAACGACCCATCTCCTTCTGCTTAAATGTAATGTTATGTCGCCCAACATGTCCCTTTACCTGACTCCATGCCATTTCTATAGGATTTAATTTGCAGTGATACGGAGGCAACCTACAAACAATTACTCCATGTTCTTCTGCAATCGAGTCTATAACAGTGGCACTATAATTATCTCGCACAGAATTCACAATAGTCAGCTATTCTCTTTTAAGGCAATCATCCGAGTAGGGGATATGTTTTGATATCAGCCAATGTTTTATGTCTTCCTTACGGGATTTTGTAGTTGGGAGAGTCTCTACTTTTCTACCATGGCAGGAGGCATTGTCCATAACAATGACTGTTCCCGGTTCTATATTGGCAATAGTTGGTTCCTGGACCACTGTTCAAATCTGTCGCTGTCCATTTCATCATGATAATCAGCAGAACCTCTTTTCGCCAAGAAGACAAGTTTTGCACCCTGTACAAATCCTATCGTACCACCGGCATGCAACATTACAAATCGTGGTCCGCGAGCAGTAGGTGCTTTAAGACCAGTGGATAACCCGGCCATAAGCGCTTCTTTAGGAGTTTTTATTGTCCTATCCTTCCAAACTTTTGATACAGTGTGCCCTACATTTACCCAACTTTCATCAAGGTACACGATTTTCCTTCCCTCTTTCCTGAATTGTTTTATTTTCCGTAAATAGGAATGCCGCCACACTATAATATCACTTCTCTCAATCATAAGCGATTTATTTCCTCTCTTTTCAAAATCAAATCCCATTTCCTTCACTAAGCGATAAAAGGTTGAATATTTAAAATTTAGGCAAGTCCTCATCCTCATTGACCTTTTTCAACACGGACAGAATTGTAGGGGGAATATTTTGAAACAGAAATTCATGAAATTTGCGTCGTATAGAACTGCGTACAAAATCGTGATATTTCACCTCCCTGCTGGTTTTGTATGTATGTACCGTTTGTCTTGTTTTCCGCGGTGTAGTGATGGGACCCTTTTTACATTCTTTTCTTAACCTAAAAAATGTACGCCTACTCACACCAGTCGCCTTATAAAGTTCACTAACAATAAACGAGTCACTGTGTCCGAGGTTCTTTTCCTTTAAATAATCATACACCCTAAGAATTGTTTTTCGCTCGCCTCTTTTAATAATTTCGCCTTTTCTTCTGTGATCCATTCCGCACTGATCACTTAACTGCAATGCACACGATTACCAGAGAACTTGTAAAACTTGCTCACACCTCAAATTCCCGAAACCTATTGAAAACCTCCACTGAAGTACAATACCTTATCGGCCCTTCAACTGCTACACATCTGGTTTCCATCATCTGCAACACAGGAGAACCGGGTGTTGTTGGCCGTGTGCTTGGGGCGCTAAAAATATTTGCTTTTAAATGGTGATTTATGGATGGTTTGTTACTGCAGATGTTCTATATTTATATAAAAAATAATTTCGTTATTTCCTTGACAACTTTGTCGCTGGTAGTTTTTACGTGGACTTACAGAACGAGAATTACCCAGCGACGACATTTTCCACTTGTGCTGATCGCACTTACTTTGTTTTATTATGGCACCTTCTTTTGTTTCGCGACTCTTGTTTTCCCCGCTGCGATGCGCTAGTGTTTTTTCTTTGGGTTTCCTCTCGGTCTCACGGTTGTAGAGACAGGCAGTCGGAGTGCTCCTTTCTCGGCGTGCAGGGTAAGTGGTCCCGTGGTTTGGTTTTAACTAAGGCTCAGTCAGTGAATTACAGATTGGTTTTCTGACCGTTACTTGCCTGGGAGGTGCTTCTAATGCGGACGAATTAAATGTAATCTTGTAACAAGTAATTCTTGTAACCCGTAGGATATCCACGCGAATCATTTAGGCATTTTCAGATAGGCTTGAAGACAGCCCAACTCCTCGCTTTGAGGGGGAGTTGAATGGGGTTATGTAAATTGGTTTTGTTTTCACCTGTATTTCTATTGTGTGTTTCGACTTCCATTTCTGTTTAAAGGTTTGCTATACCGATTAATCATTCCTGTTAACAAATGTATAATTTATTGATCCATAAATGTTATAGTTCTTGAAATTTTTAGTGGTATCTTCTCTTCAATTCCTTCCCCCCCCCCTTTCACGATTGTACCTACGCCCCTATGGTGCAATAAATGATAGCAGAGCGTGGTTATCTTATGGTCGAGTGGGGTGGTTAAATTGAGCATTGGGTTATTGTTTTAATTAACCATGTCGAGTGACTTTCAGCTGTTGCGTAAGAACGAAATACTATTTGAGTTGGGGATTCGTGGACGTGATGATTTGTCGTCGGCAGACGTTCCGGCCCTATTAGACGCACTTCGTAGCGTGAAGGATAACAATTATGTTGTGTTGCCGGACAAACATTTATTGGTAACTAAATCACCGTCATTATGTGAGGCCGCATGGCTGGAATTTGAAGAGTTGTTCTCCGAGTCGAGTATTGGCTCAGAGTTTTGGAAAGCGCAGGTGAGGCGTTTGACAGCCAGGATCTTGCATTATGTGCAGCGGATTGAATATTTCCAAAAATATTGTCCTAAGGTTAAGTTCGGGTTTGACATAGCCGAGCTGAAGGGGCAGTTTAGGAGATATTTAGAAGTGCTTGCTCAGAAAGGGGATCGGGCCGAGTCGGCTACTGTCACACCAACTTTGACGTCTCAAATGTCGGCCTTTAAACCGCTAAAGTTATTTCATCCCTTACAACAGTTGGTTGAACCTTATCAAGTCTTTAAGGTTGTTGATGTTCTTACAGCTCTTGAATTTCTGAAGTTCCTGGTAAGAGCTAAGGATTGCGCTGAGTTATGCGAAGTTCCCGGTTTGCAGCTGCTTGAAGTAGTGATGTCAAAAGGGGGTGACGCGGTGCGCAGTATAATTGGGCGTATTAAGGGATGTGTTGATCCAGTCTCTGAATTGCATGACAGTGTATTGAAGTGTTTCATTCCTCGTCGGGAGCTACATACATTAATTCAAGATCATTATTTGAAACCCCAGGGGTTAGGAGAGTCTTTCTCCGAGTACATGAGCAGGGTTAAGTTGTTTGCGCGTATACTACGGTTGCCGGATAGCGAACGGCAGATCTGTGACGTCATTATTACGGGGTTGACCCCGGAGGTACGTTCTCTTTTGGTATTTAGCACTTGTCCTGCTACGTTTAAAGATTTAGAGGGGCTATTGCCGATCTTGGCAGAGTATGAGGCGTCAAATGTGGCACGAAACCGCGAATCATTGCAAGTATCTCTGCATGGTGTTCGATTTGAGCGGCGGCAGACTAACCGAGGAGATTTAGCTCGAGATAATTTACGCTCGCCAGGGTCTTGCTTTAGATGTGGCTCTCCTGAGCATTTGGTTAGACAATCCATGTTGGCCAGGAAGCGTGGTGGTGTTTTACTACCCGTGGGGGTAGACAGTCAAAGGCGCCAAGATTGACAACGAGCCCCTTGCGGAATTTCTGCCTGTTGTCGGATATTCCGTCGGATAATAGCCAAGCCCTTTGACTTGAAGCCGACAGTACAGGTGACTGTTGGGAAACGACAGTTAATCGCTCTCTTGGACTCGGGAAGTTCCTGCTATTTGGTACACGAGGAGTTTTATTATACCTATCTTGGTAAATTCTCGGCCAAACCGCGGTAGTGTAGCGTTGGGTGCGTGTCTGTAAATGGTCATAAATTTCAGGTGAATGCCAAGGTTCTGTTGACCATACGTATTTCGCGTTTTACGTGGAAACACTATTTCTATCTTCTGCCGGACCTGCCATTTCAACTGATTTTAGGCTCGAACTTTATGACTAGAGTCGGCCTAAGGCTTGATTTTCGGGATGGGGAAATCACCTTTGCATTTGCCCCTTCCGAACGAGTTGCATTTCAGTGCGGTCAAGTCATCAACAAACCACCTTTGGAGGAGAGTGGCGGGCTACGTCACCATATATGCGACGTCAGCAATGCTTTCCCCCATTTGACAGAAGAGCAGGGCCGTTCGCTGGAACAACTCTGTGCGAACCATGGGTCGTTGTTTGCTGACCGTTTAGGAGTAACAAATGTGGTGGAGTATGACATACAACTAACAGACGACACCCCTGTGAAGTTACCACCATATCGTGTCACCCCACCTAAAATGGCTATTCTTCGTAAAAAGATCGACGAAATGTTACGAAAGGGAGTGATCAGGCCGTCCACGTCTACTTATAGTAGTCCAGTATTTCTGGTCCCTAAGGGCAAGGACGATTTCAGGGTAGTGGTGGACTACCGGCACTTGAACAAAAAGATAAAGATCGAGACCCAACCAATGCCACATTTAAATTCGGCGGCGCATTATTTTGCGGGTGCCAAAGTATTTACTAGTTTGGATTTGAATAGCGCCTACTACCAGGTACCCTTATCGGAGTCGTCTAAGCCACTAACGGCTTTTGCTGTCCCATGGAGGATTTATGAATTTCAACGAGTACCCTTCGGAATTGCTACTGGAGCTCAGGTGTTGTCGCGGTTATTAGACGAAATCTTTTCGGACATCAAGTTTAAATATGTGTATCACTATCTAGATGACGTGGTTGTCTACTCGCCCGACTTTGAAACCCATTGCCAACATTTAGCGGAGGTTTTTGACCGGCTCGAGCGCGCAGGCCTTACCTTGCGCAAAGAGAAGTGTAACTTTGCTGCGGGACAGATTTCTTTCTTAGGCCATATTGTATCTCCGGCTGGGATAACGATTGATCCGGAGCGGACCAAAGTTCTACGTAACTTTCGTCCCCCTAAAACCGTAAAGGCATTGGCCAGGTACGTGGGCATGGTGAACTTTTTCAGCAAGTTTATTCCGCATTTTGCAGCGCAGGCGGAACCATTGAACCGTCTTCGGCTGAAGAGAACTCCGTTTAAGTGGGGTGAGGAACAGCAGCAGGCCTTTGAAGACCTTAAACAGGCCATAATGAATCCCCCGGTGTTGGCTTTCCCTGATTTTTCACGTAGGTTTATCCTTCAGACCGATGCAAACAGGGGATCGGTGGCTGCTGCTTTACTCCAGGATTTTCCTATGGGGCGTAGGGTTATTGGCTATAGTTCACGTACCCTTACTCCAGCCGAGCGGAAGTATTCAGTTTACGAACTTGAAACTTTGGCTGTGGTATTTGGTTTAGAAAAATACCGCGAATATCTGGAGCATGTTGAGTTTACTCTTGAGTGCGATAACCAGGCGCTAACGTGGTCGTTGGCCTCACCGCGATCTACAGGCAGATTAGCGCGTTGGGGGGTACGCATTTCAGCTTTTAAGTTTGTCCCGATACATATACGTAGTTCAGAAAATTGTGTGGCTGATGCCTTAACAAGAGTATTCGAAGACCCGAGAGAATGTAAATGCGGAAAGGAAAATGTTTTAGCCGTCTGCGAATTTCCGGAGTTGTTCGAGGGTTTGCACACACATCAGAGGAAAGACCTGGATCTGCAGGCCCTTATTGGTCGGCTTGAGGCTGGTGAGGTTGTTACCCCTTATTGTTTGAAGGAGGGTGTTTTGATGACCCAGGCTACCTTCGACGGCAAGAACAAGGTTGTTTTGCCACGGGCCTTAATTTCCATGGTGTTTGAATATTTCCATTCATCTCCTGTAGGGGGGGCATTTGGGAATAGCCAAGACCAAAGACAAGATTCGGGAATATTTTGTGTGGCCGGGCATGAATAAAGAAATTGCTTCCCGAGTTAGACAGTGTCAACTTTGTGCAATGGCGAAACCGGCGCAATGCACAGTATGGAAGGGTTTAGCATCGGAGGTGGCAAGTAGACCCCTGGAAAAACTATTTGTGGATTTTATCGGCCCTTTTCCTCGTTCAGCCCAGGGGAATACGTATGCGTTAGTCGTAATAGATTCGTTTAGTAAGTTTGTATGGATGTCGGCCTTACCGAAAGCGAATACACGAGGGGTAGTCAAGGTTCTCTCTTCAGTATTTGCGACCTTTGGAGCCCCTCGTTATCTGGTGACAGACAACGCCACTCAATTTACTTCTTTCGCCTTTAGAAATTTCTGTTTTAGTTGGGGCATTAAAACCATAACTACCACCCCTTATTACCCCCGTCCTTCCCATGCCGAAAGATTTAACAGTAACCTCAAATCAGCATTAATAGCCTTTCATCATGATAATCATACTAAGTGGGACACTAATTTGTCTCGGTTGCAGTTGGCGTTTAATTCGGCTCGACACGAATCACATGGCGTTACCCCTCATCAGCTTATGTTAGCCTATATACCTAACTCTCCGCTGTCTAACCTTTGGTGTTTGGACGATTTGCTTCCCCAGAATATTACTCGCGAGGAAATATGTAGAGTATGGAAGGCCGCTTTTCGGAATTTGAAGAAGTCACTTGCCCAGGTAAAGAAGCGGTATGATGAAAATAAACGGCCTTCACCTTATGCCGTTGGCCAGAAAGTACTGTGTAAGCTGTACACTCAATCTTCTAAGCAAAATGCTTACGCAGCGAAGTTGGCTCCTAGATACGTAGGGCCGTACGAGATTATAAGTATCTTCAAAAATGTTTCTGTGCGCTTAAGGGACCTCCGCACGGGCCAAGAAAGGAGAGCTCACGTCTCACAATTGAAACCCTTCCAGTAGTTTGGTATCTGTTTTCCGTATGTGTTTGGGTTTCCTTTGTTTACTCCTGTATGTTTATGTTGTGAATATGTGCGCCGGGCTGTATACCTCTACGGCGCTCCTGTAGTTAGTTTCTGCCGGGCGTGCGGAGTCGGCATTGTGCGCGAAAGTGTAGATTTGTTTTCGTGTGTCTTTGTATGGAAGCGGTGTGAGGTGTTTGGTGTGGTATGTTTGGGGAGTATTTGTGGGATGTTTGCTGCGTGCTTGCGGTGTGTGTCTTGTGTAGTAATTATGTGTGTTTCGTGTTTGTACCCTTGTGTTGTCTGGCCAGTAGGGATTTTGTTTTATGCGCATTTATTTATACAAGGCCTTGTTTATTTTGTTTAACTTGTATATATATATTGTTTAGCCTGTTTTAAATTGTCATTTGGAAGAAATTATATTTAATGTTATTCAAGTTCGTTTAAATTGTTCTTATATTGTTATGTTCATTAAACAGTTTATGGTATGTTATCACGCTTGTTGATTATAAATTGATTCAAATTTTTTAATTTACTGCTATTTATGTGTTTGATGTCATCCACAGTTCTGTAAAAAACTGTCATTCATTCAGTTTGATTTACCCCGAGATGTTATTTTGGGGCAGCAGCCTATTTGAAGCCTGCGTTTTGTTCCCTTTCTGTTGGGTTTGTTCCGTGTTACAACCTCGCCAGCTCCTGTTCGTAACCTGTCCGGAAAGCACCTAACCACCGCAGTTCGGCATTGTGTAATGTTAAGCCTGGCTGTCACCATCTATATGGAGTGTTACTGCAGCGGTAAGGTCCGCAATGGAGATTTCTGGAGGCCAGGGAGGTGACGATGGAATATGAAGGGGCTTGTGTGTGGCCCACGTTTTGGGTTTTGGACTTTCTCAATGCCTGATTGCAACGAGAGGACATCCACACGCTCAAACCCAGAATTGGTTAACTTCTCTGGAACAACGAGGGATCAGTACGCCCAAGAAGCTGTGCATCGTCTCTCCCGTCCCGGTAAAACAGAATTGTGCTCTCTGATGTGACAGTGGCCAGTGGTTTGTGGTGACAGTGTTTGGTGCCAGTGCTTTCACAGTGACCTGTACAATGACCGGGCGGTGTAAGGTGTGTCCTTCCTAATATGATACTTCTCATACAATATCAGTCTGTTCCTTTCCAGAATGGCGAGCGCGTGTTGTCAGATGGGGGCGGGAGTATTGTGCTGATCGCACTTACTTTGTTTTATTATGGCACCTCCTTTTGTTTCGCGACTCTTGTTTTCCCCGCTGGGATGCGCTAGTGTTTTTTCTTTGGGTTTCCTCTCGGTCTCACGGTTGTAGAGACAGGCAGTCGGAGTGCTCCTTTCTCGGCGTGCAGGGTAAGTGGTCCCGTGGTTTGGTTTTAACTAAGGCTCAGTCAGTGAATTACAGATTGGTTTTCTGACCGTTACTTGCCTGGGAGGTGCTTCTAATGCGGACGAATTAAATGTAATCTTGTAACAAGTAATTCTTGTAACCCGTAGGATATCCACGCGAATCATTTAGGCATTTTCAGATAGGCTTGAAGACAGCCCAACTCCTCGCTTTGAGGGGGAGTTGAATGGGGTTATGTAAATTGGTTTTGTTTTCACCTGTATTTCTATTGTGTGTTTCGACTTCCATTTCTGTTTAAAGGTTTGCTATACCGATTAATCATTCCTGTTAACAAATGTATAATTTATTGATCCATAAATGTTATAGTTCTTGAAATTTTTAGTGGTCTCTTCTCTTCAATTCCTTCCCCCTCCCCTTCACGATTGTACCTACGCCCCTATGGTGCACACTGTATAAACGAAGAATCCTAACACTTTGTTTTTGTTTTAAACTTTACTTTTTAAAAAATATGTTTAGACATATTGATATAATCTAAATACTAACGTGGCCTATAAAAGCAAGCGAATAATCCAGATTTTTTTCATTGCAATTATTTCGGTTTAAAACCATGTTTAAACGTGCGGAGCGAGAAAGATGTTAAAAAACCTGGTTTCAACAAAATTTTACATTTTATTATTTTAAAAAATTGCGTAAAAGGTTTATCGTGCATACCATAGTATTCTTCGACACATTTTACACCGAAATGCATGTTCATACTTTATCTTAGTCACATTTGAAAACACGCAAATTTGGCAACGGCGCACCTGATTCTTCCATAAGAATAACATGGTCCGTAAGAGCCCGTTGTGCCTTCATGATGTGAAAATAGCTATAGGAACAGCATTAGCAATGCCGTTAATGGCTATGGCGAAAAGCGTTACACTAAGAATCGACCCCTGGGGCACACCATTTTCCTGGATCCTGTCTTGTGAGACTCCAATGCGGACACGAAAGCGGCGCGGGGCTAAAAAGTTAAAAAGAAATATTGCTAAAAGACCTCGCAAACCATATACGTGAAGAGTATGGAGGATACCATAACGCCATGTGGTGTCGTAGCCCCTCTCCAGATTGAAGAAGACACCCACGAGCTTTTATTCGTGTCAGGTTGTAGACACTCGAGCGATGGCGACGAAAACCGTACTAAACATTGCTCAGCAGGTTATTCGTCTCTGGCCACCACACTAAGTGAGTGTTAATTACCCGTTTCAAGACGTTGCAGACGACACTCGTGAGGCAAATAGGGCGCTAGCTAGAGGAAAGTATTCGGTCTTTTTCGCATGGAGGATAGGGATGACAATACATTCTTGCCAGGAAGACGGAAAAACTGCCTAAAGCCAGATTCGGTTATAGATGCTCAGCAGCAGCAGATGTAACATGAAGCAGCATTTCGCGGTGGATGTCATCAGAACTAGGAGAACAGTTGTGAGCGAGAGACAAGGAATACACCAGCTCCACTTCAGTAAAATCGTATTGTATGGTTCACTAAAATCACTGTTAAAATTTAGGATCATCCTCTCCGCTGATTCCTTAATGGGTACAAAGGCTCTAGCGAAGCTTTGAGTTTGGCCAATAGTGGCGAATAAATCGGCAAGGACTTCGGCGATTTCCTGCTCGTAGATGGAGTCCTGTACGGCAAGACCGGGAATGATCGTCCGGCGACACTTACCGTACATACGCCGAACAGCAGTCCACACCTTCTGGGCCGAACTGCGACGGGAACGGGAAGAGACGTAGGATTCCTACGATGTGCGTTTTGTATTGCGAACTACAAAGCGCGCCCTTGCACGAGAACGTTTTAAAGCAATAACGCAAAGCACGCTTGCGTACTTTAATAGCCAAACGGCATTCCTCGGACCACCAAGGCACAGGAATGTGACGTGGTGTAGATGAAGCTCGAGGAATGCTGGAATCCGCCGCGAGAAGGATAGAACAGGTAAAATATTCCTCCATTTCGTCAATGGTAGTAAAACCAACGCCAGTGAGGTGAATGAGGAACGGAATTTCCCAGTCAGCCTTGGAAATAATCCACTGATGATATCGTGTGGGCACAGAATAGTGGCCAGATAGGTGAACGTTAATGGGATAATGATCACTGGCAAATAAGTCGGAAAGTAGCGACCAATCGAGAAGAAGTATCAGTGACGGGTTGCAGAAAGTAACGTCTAGGGTGGAATGGGCACCTTAGGAAGAGGATAAGAAGGTAGGGGCACCAGTGTTTAATAGGACAAAGTCGGACATAACGCAAACGTCTGCTACAAGGCATCCACTAGCATCGTCAATGTCAGAGCCCCAGTGAGTGTGCTTAGTGTTCAGATCGCCGAGAAAGATAAGCGGTGCGGAATCTGTGACAAGAGAGCCCGAAGGTCGTTCTCGTGTACGACACTGACGGGTGGCAGATAGACATTACAAATAGATAAACAAAGGCTCTGCAGCTGTACATGGAACACTACAGCTTGCAGCGGCGTGTTAAGTGGTACACCGGTGGCAGAGATGTTATACGCCACCAGAATATCAACACGGCCCCTTGCTCACGCATCAGCAGTGGGTTTCTTGTAGACAGATGATGGATGGAGAGCGCTGAGAAACTAGGTGCTGTATGTCCGGAACACGTGTCCTAAATCCATTAACGCTCCATTGGATTATTTCCATAACGAAAACTAGATTATTGGTTGGTCTTCATCTTTTACTTTCTTGCCCTAGCTGACTTCGGATCAACGATGTGAAAGTCGTCGTCCCCTGAAGATTCCTCGGATGTATGGGAAGAAGAAGATCCCTTACGGCTCGCGGAGACAGAGCGGGACTTTATTGAGGAGGAGCGACTGCTGGTGCGAACAATTGGTCTGGAACGATGTTTATCAACAGGCTAGCTACGACTTGTGGACGCCTCCAAAGCTTTTGTTTACACGGCTGAAGATGTAGTTGCCTATACAGGTGTGGCACGATTCAGTGGAGAGGTACCTGGCGGTGGGTCGGTCTGGGTACAAGCGTCCGCTACAGGAAGTGTTGTATGGCGACAGTGTTCACAGCTGTCGGGCAGCAGAGGCATATTCCAAGCTGATCGTGGGTTTGAGCTGCTCAAATCGGCGACGCGCTTCTGGAAAGGTAAGGTGTTATTTCACTCGCAGTTCCTGAATCCACTTCTCATCCAACCTCGAAAACTATCGAGAGCTGGATGACTCCCTCCACAGTTAACATAGTATGGTTCCGGTACAAGCCGTGTCGTCATGTGCCTGTAAGCCACAACGCTCAAAAGCAGCAGGATGGTTACACGATGTTTTGGAATGTCCGAACTTCTGACACTGGAAGCACCGCATAGGAAAATACTGCCGGACAGCTGCACGCTCGCAACCGCAAGAGATATATTCCGGCAGCACAGTACCCTTGAATGTGAGAAACACTGTCCGCAAGGTACCTCTTTACAATCCTGCTTGCGAGTGAGCCAGTATGCTCGCTGATCAGACAGGCAGGTGACTATTTCCTCGTTACTCAGATGGTCGAGACTAGAGGTGGTGACGAATCCCATGCACGTATTGAGCGTTTCGTGGTGAGCTACCCGGATAGGGTAGGACCCCAAAAACCAGCCTTTAGCACTTTCTGAGTTTGCTCCGCATTAGTCGTTTCTATGGGTAGCATGCCGTCGCGTAGTCTGCTTGCATTTTTAACTAGGCCACATACAATGGGTCGGTGAAAGGGGATTTACGCGGATGCATTTTGAATTGGACCCCATCCGGAACCGTCGGCGTCAGCCTCCATCCGGGGTTCAAAGGACAAAAGACACCAAAATCTCCACGGTTTTTGCCGCCATGGAGACCCCCTCCATGACTGACCTCAAGGCGTACTTCAGAGGGACTACCCTCCGATCTCCACTGCTGGTCCACATGGGTAAACCGTTCACCACGCACACCCCGGCTTTATGCCCCTACTACAGAAATAACCGCTTGTGGCTGCTCACTTTAGGCCAAACTGCCTCAACGGAGTCAGCGTGGATTCAGGGGATTTGTGGTTGATTACACCGGGGTTCCGTCAGCGGTAACATGTCCGGCCGGTGATATTAACCGGACGGCACATGGCCCTTGGGGATTTAACACAGACCGAGCCCCTAGAGAGCTACGTGTGTGTACATGACAGTGTGGACGGGCTCCGCACCTAAGGCTACACATGCGGGCAATGTTAAGGCTCAGCCCAAACTTTGCGCCAGAGACCTCCGAAGAGCTCACAAGTCGGAGGCCGCGCTGAAAACCGTGGGACAGGACCAAGGAGATAGGAAAGATACTTGCTGGTGAGACAGGAGTTATAAACCTAGGACCTTACAAACTAATACTCAGAAGAAAAAAAAAACCTAGAAGAGGAAGAGGGTGATGACAAACCAGCTACACGTGGCAACAATTAATGGATATGAAGGGGTAAAATGAGGGTGAACGGCTCGGGATCCCGGGTGTGCCTAAACCCATACCTACCGAAGTAGGCCCCTGGCGGGGGGGGTTTAGCAACCATCGTTAATTCCGGAGTGTAATTCCGGTAACTTCCCGGGAGGTCGGTGAAAAGTTACCGATACACCGACTGAGGGATAGCCACACTAGCATGCTCCAAAAGCTTCAGGTTGAACTGGGCACGCTAGAGATGCCAAGGAAGGTAGCGACTAAGACAATACCGTTCTACAGCGTACGTGCAGTGAGCAGCTCACGAAATTGAATACCGCTTGGTCCGGATATAGTGACATTCCACGGATAACGGTGAATGAGAGCTGGGCGCAATACAGGTTGGAATGAAGGATGACCTGGGTGATCTGCCAACCCTACCACATAGGAACAAAGTAACAAAGGACGTCGATAAGACAGGGGAGGCTAACCAGAATCAGCATACAGCCACGCAGCTCGACTCACGCGAAAAGCCCCAGTAGCAACACGGATACCAGTATTATGAATAGTATCCGAAAGACGAAGTTTAGAGGCGGACGCCACGCCAAATATAGAACAGTCGTAGTCTAGTTTGGACCGGATCAACGAGCGATACAACCTCAACATTACGGTGCTTTCGCCGCCCCATGATGCCCAAGATAAAACCCTGAGTATCAGAAGCGAGCGATCTCGGGAAGCACGAAGATGACAAGTATGGTGCTCCCAGGTGAGCTTTCTGTCGAGGTGAAGTCCCAGAAACCTAAGCAGCGGAGCAAACGGGAGAAGTGCGCCACGCAAATTAAGATTAGGATGGGGGTGTTCACAACGAAGTCAATGGAAGTGGACATATTGTGTTTTCGTAGTAGGGAACTGAAAGCCTGTGCGAAGAGCCCACTCGGTGATAGATGTTATTGTCAACTATAGTTGACGCGAAATGTGGTCAACATTAGAAGAGCGGTAGTAAATGGCACAGTCGTGAACATACAGGGACATCGGGATTCCCCTACGAGCAACACCAACGATGTCGTTGATCACAACGGCGTAAAGCATTACACTCAGAATCGACCCCTGGAGTACACCATTCTCTCTTGCGATAGTGCCTTTCCAATGCGGAGACGCAATCGGCGATGTTTTAGAAAGTTTAAAATCAAGAACACTAAATGACCGGGCAAACCATATCCGTGTAGAATACGGAGGATGCCATAGGGCCATGTAGTGTCTTAGGCCTTTTCCAGAACCAAGAAGACACCTACGACATGCTGCTTCAGCAGAAAGGCATTTTGGATGTAAGCTTCCAGGCGTGTCAGATTGTCGACACTGGTACGATGGCGACGAAAACCGCACTGAACATTGCTCAGCAGGTTATTCTTCTCTAGCCACCACACTAAGCGTGTGTTAATCATGCGTTATAAGGTCTTACAACCGACACTCGTTAGGCAAATAGGGCGGTAGCTAGTGAGAAGTGTCCGGTCCTTTCCGGACCGAGGGATGGGGATGACAATACCTTAGCACCAGGAATACGGGAATACCTACCTGATACGGTTTTAAATACCCAGAAGGAAGGCGAAAGCCCATGGTGGAAGATGAAGCAGCATCTGGCTGTGGATATCATCAGGACCAGGAGAAGAGTCGTGAGCGAGAGACAAAAATGCGCTAGCTCTGCAGCGGTAAATGGTGCGCTGTACGCTTCACTGCAGTCACTGTGAAAATCGAGGACTATCCGCTCCACAGATTCCTTGATAGGTATAAAGGCTTTAATGTAGCTACTCGTTTGGCTAGTGCAGAAAAAGAATTGGCAAGGGCGTCTGCAATATCCTGCTCGCTGGTGTAATGCAGGCGGTTTACAACAAGACCGGGAATGATCGTCCGGCAACACTTCCCGTTCATACGCCGAACAGCAGCTCACACCTTTTGAGCCGAAGTTCGACAGGAAAGGAATCAGACTGAGGTTTCCCAAGATCTACGTTTTGCACCGCGAAGCAGATAACGTGCTCTAGCAAGGGAATGTTTAAAGGCAATAAAGTTCTCCTCTGTCGGGTGTAAAGTGAAAGAATGCAGGCCACGCTTGCGTGCTTTAATAGCTAAACGGCATTCTTCGGTCCACCAACGTGTCCTGGTGTAGAAGAAGTTCGAGGAATGCTGCAATCCGCTGTGAGTAGGATAGAACAAGTAAAATATGAAACCATGTCATCAGTGCTGGGAAAAGCATAGTCGTTGAGATCAGTGAGGGAACAAAATTTCCTCCAGTCAGCCTCAGAAATAACCCAGTGAGGATGTCGTGTTGGCTCAGGATGGCGACCGGAAAGGTAAAGGTTAATAGAGTAATGATCACTGCCAAATGGGTCGACAAATCAAGAAGTGGTACCAATGACGGGCTACAGAAAGAAAGGTGTAGCGCTGAGTGTGTACCATAGGCAGATGATAAGAAGGTAGGACGACAGAGTTTAACAGATGTAAGCCGGACATATCGCAAACGTCTGCTACAAGGCACCCACCAGCGTCGTCAATGTGGGAGCCCCACAGTGTGGTTGGCATTCAGATCGCCAAAAAGAAAGAGGAGCCGCGGCGAAATCTGCGCCTACTGAGCTCGAAGGTCGTTCTCGTGTACGTCACTTAGTGGCAGTAAATAGAAATTAACAAGCACCGCTACAGCTTGCAGTGACGTGTTAAGCCGGATGCTGGTGCAGAGGCAGTTTACGCCACCAGAGGAGCAACACTGCGGCTTGCTCGTCGCTCAGCTGCAGAGTCATGTCTAAATCCAAAAATGACGAAGGTGGTGAGCGTGATAAGCTGTAAATGAGTTTCTTGTAGACAGAAGGTTGAAGGCGAACGCTGAGAAATTAAGTGCTGCATGTCCGGAACACGTGCCGGGAACCCATTAACATTCCACTGGATGATTTTCATGGTGTAACGGATATTAGTGCATGGTCTTTATCTTTTTCATTACCTTGACACACTTAGGTCCGATTATGTGGAATTCTCCATCCTCTGGTGACTCCTCCGATGTCCAGGAGTTGGAAGATGTCTTGCGCCTCTTGGAGCGAGAACGCGAATTCACAGAGGATGTGCAGCTACACGCTCGAGGTTTCTGCCTGGAACGGTGTCTCTTTGTAGGCGTCACAGGAGCGGTAGTGCTTTGAGATGGCTGTGGAGCTGGTATCTGGACGGCAGAGGATATCTGCGGTCGAACTGCTGACGGTGGAGAGACATGCCCGTCAAACGAATCGGTTTGCACTCCCACTGAAACCCGAGAGGGCGAACTGGGACACGTCTGTACGACGGTGCCCTGTTTCGGAACACCCTGGCGGAGAGCTGCAGAAAATTTCATGGTGGTGGTAGGTTGAGGTTTCTGGTACTTCTTCCGTATATGTATTAAGGTTTAGTGTTCCTTCACCCGAATCCCCTGGATTGCCTTTCCCTCTAGAAAGCGAGGGGATTCTCGTGAGTTCCACGGGTGATTTTCAAACAAGGAGCCGTCATGAGTATCACTAACACAGCGAGCCAATACATCGTTGCTGAGTGTGCCCGAAGTTCTGGCAGCTATAGGACTGCATGGGATTTGGGGTATAGGGACGAACGGCCGTTCATTCATACCCACTTAAGACGTAATGTGTGGGAGAATGGTGCATTCAAACGTAAGAAAACCCGTCCGCAAAGGAAACGGTTTGTTGTCCCTTTGCCCTACCAAGTGGTACGCAGCAATAACGCGTTGACCAGAGAGACAGTTAATGATGTCCTCATTAGAGAGGCTGTCCAAAATTGATGTTCGAGACTATGCCGCGACAACTGTTGAGGGTTTTATGTTTCTCTACCTTTACAGGGTAGGAACCCAAGGGACTCGCATTAAACAGTTTCGCATTCTGGGCGTCTGTTAACAAACTGCCGTCCCTGCATCTTGTGGCGTTCTTTACCGGATCACAGATCCTATCCATTTCCTTCTTAATATTAAATACGCTTAGGAACTGTTGCCGCCAGCCTGCTATCTGGGGGATAAGAGAAAAAGGCAAGCACCCGCTTCAAACCCGATCACAGGGAGTATTTCAGAGAAGTTACCCTCCACACATCACTGAGATCCGGTATGTGACAGGTCCACCAAGGGCAGGCCCGACTTTACAACCCTACCACTGGTATTACGGCAGGTGGCTCCCCGTTTTAGGTCACGCTACCTCAAAGGAGTCAGCGTGGATTCAGGAGTCTTGTGGTTAATTACACCGGGCCCCAAAAGGCGGTAACACGTCGGATCCCCCTGTACACCCCAGAGACGCACCGCTGCCGAGATACCCATTGAGACCCGACCCTTCAGGAGCTACGTGGGTGTACGTGACAATGAAATGGCTCCGCACCTAATGTCGCACAACAGGGGTATTGAGGAGGGTCCTATCAACCTTCACGTCTGAGCCTCCGAAAAGCACACAAGTTGGAAGCTGCGACGAAGCCATGGGAGAGGAACCACGGAGATAGGATAGATCCCTGTTGTGAGACAGGAGTTCATAACTCTAAAACTTAAGCTATATGTGACAATAAAACCTAGAAGAGGAAGAGACTACGACTAAGAGAAAGAAAAAAAAAAACGTTGCCAGACCGGATGGAGGTGAGGGGATGATGATGACGATGAGCGGCTCGGGAACCCGGGTGCGCCAAGACCCCTACCTAGCGTAGTAAGTCCGCGGGGGGAGCACTAATGTACGGAATAGGCTGATAACAGTTCATGCAGGTAGTGTAAATGGGTTTTTGGAAAATTCTCATCTCGTTTACAGGGCCGGGACAACTGCAGGGACTACTATGGGCAAATGAAGCATATGAACCTTAAGAAAAAGGATTCAAGAAAATCTGGCTTCTAATTTGCTCCCTTCTTTTGTTGTAGAGCCACACGGAACCCCTTATCACAGTGCAATTCTGGATGAGTCCCCATCTATGATTGCTGTGAAACCCGCTACGATTTGTTTGCAGAACAAAGGGGTTCAGTGTGACAATTCCTTGCGTAAAACAGGTATTTACAGGAAGACTGAAAAAAAAACTATAGAGAAGATTTTTAAATGGGACACACTTTTTGCTTGATTGGGCCACACTGCCGTTTGCTTGCCCCCACGCGCGTGTGATCTAAATCCCATAAAACTAGCTTCCGCCAAGGCAAAACGAATGTTAAAGAACTGTAACAGGCGTCTTATTCTTACAGATATTGCACGATATAACGCTCGAGGTATACCACTTGTGAGCGAAACAAACGGGCAAGGTTTTTGCAAGCATGTAAAAAGGTAGAAAATTATTTGTGAGAGAAATACGGAGTAGTTGAATATATTGTTTGCGTTTTATAAACTAAGTATATTGCATTTAAATTTCGCTATTTTGAGAGACTTCTTTGCTTTAATCTAGCGTAAATACACACACTAAGGTCACTTGCTGCAAGCTCAACCACAAGTATGAGACCAGCTTCAGATTTCGCTGTTTACTGACGTACTGAATCGTTGCATTGCTTCCAGGGGTCATGACCTGGTGGACAAACTGTACCTCCCCATTCGAACCTACGCTATTTGGTTCTGTAGTTGCGACATCGCGCAAGACAGTTATAAGTTTAACGGAAAACTTCATTTTTCGGTTTTTTTCCCTTGTGTACCACTGTACGTGTAGTACAAGTGGTTTTATTAAGGTATTGACAATAAGAGTATTGAACATAGTAATACAGGAAGGTGCGTTATCACAAGTAGCTCGAGTAGCATCAGGTAGTATAACAAGCAGCGGTCCAATTGAAGGTAGCCATTATACACAGTTAGCATAGCTGGTTGCTGCGGTATCCGGAGGAAAAGAATGTAGCGCTCGCGCCACTGCCAAAGTTATCGATCTGTTCTACAGTCCAAGAGTCAGACATAAGCGCGCTGCGTTTGGCTAACTTTATCTATGTAGTGCAATTCGAATGTGATCGTAGCTCACAATTAGTGGGCACGTAATGTTCACCCATTTTCAGAATTGACAAGTGGATCCCTATTATGGCTAATTCCACTCGTATTGATTTATGATGATCATATCAAAGCTGAACACAGCGATACAGTTTCTATGCATGACGAAAAGTTAGGTTAGCTGAAAAGCTATTATATTTTAACATTGCTCATAAAAATTCTAAAATAACAGTACACCAGTATACCTACGAAGTTTGTAGATTATGGCTATATAGCTGTGCTTACACTCATCAGTTTTGACTATTCCCTCCTGGTTACACCACCACCACCACCACCGCCGCCGCCGCCGCCACCGCCGCCACCACCACCATCACTGCCACCGCCACTACCACCTCCACCACCACCGCCACCACCACCACCGCCGCCGCCACCGCCGCCACCACCACCACCACCGACTGCCCATTTGGTGCAGAGACGGGATGATAAAAGGATGTACATAAATGCAGTTGAAACTGATAAATAGTAATGGAAGCCATATTCAGGGTTTTAGTAATTGGATCACACAGTATTATCGTTCAATATTTCATTCCATATACCATCTGGAGATATGACTTGTTTATGGGATATTCTTGAACACTTGCTAATGGAATACTTGCTTGCATTGATGTAAGATATTTCGAAGCCATTGTTACTATTCTTTCTTGTTGAGTATCCCATGCTCCTAACATTACGGCCCACATATGCCAAATTACATTTAAATCGGGTGATCTAACACACCTTGGAAATGGCAAAACTTCAGAAGATCAATTAGTTACTCCTTGGCGTTGCCCAAATGGTGAATACTGCTACTCTTGTGCGCCTTGCGTATTTCAGGTATGTCCTCTGCAGAATGCATTGCGCGAAGAGAAGACAGCATGCAATCTCCGACAACAGTGATACATTCCTCGCATTTAATTGGGGATATATGGGCGTTCCCGAATCGCCATCCAATTTGTTCGAATAGGCAACCCACATGACAAGGACGATTTACTCCTATCCCTCCTTCCAAATACGAGTCATGTGGGAAGTATAAACGACTTTGGACATGGTTGGTCTGGACGAATATGTTTACAGAATATTCCTTTCGGGTATAAAAGCGCTTGTTCCCTCGTACAAGGGCGGCATTCAATAAGGCACCGAACGTATACAAAGAGCGCCAAAGAAAATTTCATTGCACCTCGCGTCTATGTTACATTTATCACTGCACGAAGTCATCGCCATTTCATTAGTTGCTTTAGGCGATGGTGTAAGGGTGTGCCACTCCTTCTGGTAAATATTTGCGCCAATAACCATAGCAAAGATTACGAAATGGCGCAGAAACGAAATATTTATTTACGCTCTGGGTCATATCGGCTAAAAGAGCGAGAGGTAAACTGAGTAAACTCCGTTTGACATACAGACCTTCTATCATGATTGGTAGCCATGACTTATCAGCTAGTACAAGACACGCCTTTGAAGAGGTTAAAATCTAACGGTAAAACTTGATGACCGCCCAGGTTAGCTGCCAAGCTCACGCCTCAAAAGACTGCAGAAAATTACACAAAATCCCGCTAAGATTTTCCTTGGCGCTCTTTGTACAATAACGACGAATACGTAGGGATGATACGAATAGTTTGTGGGACTGGAGGATACCTTTCTGCTGCTCTAAGGCTGTGTCAACAACGGTCTTCCCGATGTCGTTTACTTTCGCGTCTGCCTTTCGGCACACTGTTGACAGACTGGAGACGTACAGAACTCTACGACCAGTCCTTGCAACAAGAATCACGTAGGTTGTTTATAAGCTCAGGAAGATGCCCTAGCTCTGTTTCGCGAATACCCACACATGTGCATCAGAGAAGCCATAGTTGAGTTAGGAATCGGTAACACTTCCATTCATCGAATACTCCGAGGATACAAGTAATACCAAACTTCAGTTAGTGAAAGAGTTAACCGAAAATGAGTTTCATACCAGAACTACCAATTGCTATATAATGACCATGGTTCAGGGTTTTAGTAAGTAAGCACAGGAATTATAGAAACAGCACGGAGTATAGAGCCAGTAGGTAGCGTTGGCGGTTGAGGAAATGACACGGCCACCCCTATACAACAGTCTGTTTCTTGTGATTGTCGTGTTTATGTTTTCGCTGAGAGCCG
Organism: Tenodera sinensis; assembly: GCA_030765045.1. NCBI lineage: Eukaryota > Metazoa > Arthropoda > Insecta > Mantodea > Mantidae > Tenodera > Tenodera sinensis. The sequence continues at coordinate 173,562,047 of CM060964.1, forward strand.
AGACAATATGCCGAAAGTAAAGAAGGTTCAAACATCAAAATCATCACAATTGCCATTGTGGAGGGATTTGGCAAGGAATATTTAAGCAAAAATGGCGAAACTATCACGTTTTAGGTATGTCACATAGAGCTTAGAGGACGTTTAAAACGCCATGTTAAACAGCACTGCAATTCAATGAAACACAAGAAACATGTGTTATTGGGAAAAAAAACAGTGCGGAAAATGTACCCTCATCGTCCTCAGCTCCAAACTACAAAAGCTATCTTTTTGAGGATATGTGACATTTAAATCGAGCGGTCTAATTGTCAGTGAAGGTGGCGACGACTTCTTTGCGGTGGATACTGTTACTATCGTACACGTTACTTATCCCATGTTTATCCTCTCCCTTCGAGAATGGTGCTGTACCATTTGCATTCCATTTGGGTATTTAGTATGCGTACCAAGTGTCCAAAACTAGTGGCTAACAATCAGTCCTAGAATGTTACATTGATGCTTTCCGTTGTCTTGGCAAATATTAAATGTTGGTATCTACAATGGTTATCAGATTGCAAAAGTGTCATTAGCCAGGCACTGCCCGAAGGGAACACATTCGCGTCCGACTAAACAGACATTATGTTGCACTGAAAAGTACAGCAGAGGGAAGCCCCTCTATCGTTTTCATGGGCGAGACCTTTTTACTACTCCTCGGTGGCGCATTTTACTAGCATACAGGCGTACAGGTCAATCTAATTCCCGGTTGCTTACAGCTTCCAACAGCAAAGTATTCATTGTGTCTGCTTGCAGGATAGCTAAATCCTACTTCACCCTTTTCCTTGGCTGACAATTTTTTGAGGCATCACCTAAGCCCATTTTACTCCGCTTTTAAAAGCGCTTAGTCCAGCATCTGCTCAGCCATTTCATTAGATAAATGCATATTTAATTTAAACAAAAGTAAGCTAGTTTCCCAAACACAAGTATGCTGCAACTATTTAGATACTGCATCGTTAGAGTAAAGCATAAATGGCGATCTTGTGTTCCTTAGAAAGCGCCCCTCAATCTTATTCCTTTATATATCCCTTGGACGTGCTTAGATAAAATGTTGATTTTGAAGAAAGCTAGCAATTGCATCGTGTAACAGTATTATGCTTCTGTTACTGTAAATATATGCGTCTATACTTCACCTTGACCTTGGAGTATTTCGGTGGCATTACTGGGAATGTGTGGTGTTTGGCAGTCCTTATAGGTGCAGCGGTATTTCCGTCTGACAATGGGTATCCAGAAATGGAACCTTAATCCGTCATAATTAAGGAAATGTGAATAATTAATCAATACAGAGTTTATTAATTATCCATGCTTTAGAAGTAATTGCATTGAAAATTATATCAAACAAAAGCCGTTGAGTTATATTTATGTTTTAAGTTTCATAAAGGTTGGTAAATAAACACAGGCACAGTTACGCAAGGAAGTCTGCAAGTTTCCCGTTCAGGAAAAAGGATAATTTCTGCAGACCTTTGCTAAAGCTTTTGGCGTGGTGCAATAAAACCTCGGTACTATTGTGTCGTGAGGGATGTTCACTCGTCTTCGTAAAGTACCACGCGTCCCTAAGCGAACTTTTAAACCGTCGCTAAAATTCAAAGGTTTAAAGAGAGATCCAATGAACTTAAAAGCCCAATCAAAATAGTCAATCAGGGGAGAAAAATGTTGTTTACGGTGAAAAATTCGAAATCTTTCCCCATTGCCTTAAGACAAGTGCTGGTGAGAAAATCCACACAGTTCGTCACTATCAGGTGTACGGTGATGGTGATGTGGAACAGACGCCACGTTTAAGAAGAAGTACCTTACCAAGTGTCACTAATTCGGGACACGTCAAGTAATGGTAAATTACATATAAAGGAATTGGGATTTATTCGGTATAGTAAGTCAGCATATTACACCAAAGGGGTTGAAGATAGGACTTGCAGAGATTCCTGTAAACCAAAGTGCCAATAGGGAAAGTGCATCTCATGTTTCTCTTCCAAGGAACAGCGTGTAAAACCCATTCCCTCTCATCACCGTCCAATACACCGCTCCTTTTCCGAAGACTAAAATCTCTTGTCCAGGCTGTAACCCTTAAAAGTTGGCGACTCCTCAGCTGCATCGACGAGGAGAAGGATGTTGAGTCACCAGGTCATGAGTGGGGAGACCATTGGTAAGGGCGGGTAGTGAAATCGCTGCATAGGCTGCGTAGCTTTCGATCACATCGGGTATTGCTGGACTGGCAATGGTCGTCCTACAGTAGGTACAAGACGGAGACAATGTATTATGGAACCTCGAAAAAGAATTAGGTTTGTGCTAGCCACCATGAGACAAGTAACAACCAGAAACTACTGGCGAAGACATTCTGCGTTTTCTTCACATCAATGGACATACATGTACCCTGATGTATGTCCATTGTCCATAAGCATTTCTTGTAACGATAATCATTTTATTCTGGTTATATCTTGGCAATAGAAATGTTCTGAAATTCTAAATTTGCATTTGTGGTTTGATTCAAATAAGTGTAATGCAATGCCCATTTGAAGGAAGGTACTATGACGCTCAATGGAACAATCATACATTTCTTGGCTTAAGTGGTTTTACTTTAATTCATGATGTAACAGAATAAACGTTAACTAAACTTGTGTGAAGCATCATCATGGAAATAAGGCATGAGAGTATTTACCCAAGGCCATAGCACATTTAAATTGAGAATTGCTGTTATATTGGGCATATCGCTTACGTCTATTGCATCTTTATACTTAGTTCACTTTAGTTGTCTGAGTATTTTGGAATTATATCAAATGCAATTTTGCAAGTTTCTAACGTTCCAACCTTGTCCTACACACGACTTGTGGGAAAGAACATTTAATTCATACTGATTTGCCTAATAGTAGTTAACTGTGAAATTGAAATTCAGCTTTTCTTATTGACACTCTTTAACTGCTGCGGTCTTAATCAGATCAGCTTATTTTACTTGCTGTAAATATACGACACGGGGTGACCAGCTTTACTTCCCTTTCGAAGGAAGCCTTTTTAAGGATGTTTACGCTCGAAAAGATGCAGTGACCTCCAAGTGATCTACTGTGAAGCCCGTGTCTTACGACATTGGAAGTGGCCATGGGGTATGCCATCTCAAATTTAATTTGAAATCTCCTTGTGGTATACTGAGAACTAA
>CM060964.1:173570218-173590218 GCA_030765045.1 Tenodera sinensis
GTATGTGGTGCTTATCCGTTGTATTAGTAGTTTCTCTAACACTTTGGCTGGAACATTTAATAAGCTTATTGGCCTATATTTGCTTACCTCATCGGAGTTCTCTTTGCCGGCTTTAATAATTGGTATAATTTTAGCGTGTTTCCATGCACTGGGGAAATAGGTTCTTCTTAGACAGCCGTTATATATAGCTGTGGTCAGTTTGGGAACTAGTCTGAACACTAATCGAAGTATCTCTGCAGTGATGCCGTTCTCTCCTGGAGCTTTCTTGGTGTTCATATTATCTATAATAGAGGCTACTTCTGCTGTTGCAAATGGAGTATCATCCCGGGTTTCTAATTGTTCCTTTATTTTGTGCCTGATTTGTCGGTGGTGATCATTGTCCTCTTTCACATCATCAATCGGCACAAATAAATCCATCATGACACTCATAGTCTCTTTCAAGTCACTGGTGTATGTGCCATCGGGTTTCCTTAAGGTTGACAAGGTAATGTTTTGTTTCATCTTCCCAGATGACAATCTGTAAACTGCATTCCACGGGTTCGATGTCGTTGTAACATTACAATAGTTTTTCCACGACTCATATTTCGCCCTTTTAATTGACGACTCATATCTTCTTTTCTCTTGGGTGTATAGCTGCTTGCGTCGTTCTCTCTCATTTTCATTGTTTTTTATTTTTTGGTACCTTCTTCTGGTTGCAATAGTCTTCTTCCTCATTATTGTCAACTCCTGTGACCACCATGGAACTGGTTTGTGTTCAGCAGCTTTCTTTCTTGGCTTACATGTTCTAAAGGATTTGTGACATGCTGCAGTTATGTATGTATGTATGTATGTATGTATGTATGTATGTATGTATGTATGTATGTATGTATGTATGTATGTATGTATGTATGTATGTATGTATGTATGTATGTATGTATGTATGTATGTATGTATGTATGTATGTATGTATGTATGTATGTATGTATGTATGTATGTATGTATGTATGTATGTATGTATGTATGTATGTATGTATGTATGTATGTATGTATGTATGTATGTATGTATGTATGTATGTATGTATGTATGTATGTATGTATGTATGTATGTATGTATGTATGTATGTATGTATGTATGTATGTATGTATGTATGTATGTATGTATGTATGTATGTATGTATGTATGTATGTATGTATGTATGTATGTATGTATGTATGTATGTATGTATGTATGTATGTATGTATGTATGTATGTATGTATGTATGTATGTATGTATGTATGTATGTATGTATGTATGTATGTATGTATGTATGTATGTATGTATGTATGTATGTATGTATGTATGTATGTATGTATGTATGTATGTATGTATGTATGTATGTATGTATGTATGTATGTATGTATGTATGTATGTATGTATGTATGTATGTATGTATGTATGTATGTATGTATGTATGTATGTATGTATGTATGTATGTATGTATGTATGTATGTATGTATGTATGTATGTATGTATGTATGTATGTATGTATGTATGTATGTATGTATGTATGTATGTATGTATGTATGTATGTATGTATGTATGTATGTATGTATGTATGTATGTATGTATGTATGTATGTATGTATGTATGTATGTATGTATGTATGTATGTATGTATGTATGTATGTATGTATGTATGTATGTATGTATGTATGTATGTATGTATGTATGTATGTATGTATGTATGTATGTATGTATGTATGTATGTATGTATGTATGTATGTATGTATGTATGTATGTATGTATGTATGTATGTATGTATGTATGTATGTATGTATGTATGTATGTATGTATGTATGTATGTATGTATGTATGTATGTATGTATGTATGTATGTATGTATGTATGTATGTATGTATGTATGTATGTATGTATGTATGTATGTATGTATGTATGTATGTATGTATGTATGTATGTATGTATGTATGTATGTATGTATGTATGTATGTATGTATGTATGTATGTATGTATGTATGTATGTATGTATGTATGTATGTATGTATGTATGTATGTATGTATGTATGTATGTATGTATGTATGTATGTATGTATGTATGTATGTATGTATGTATGTATGTATGTATGTATGTATGTATGTATGTATGTATGTATGTATGTATGTATGTATGTATGTATGTATGTATGTATGTATGTATGTATGTATGTATGTATGTATGTATGTATGTATGTATGTATGTATGTATGTATGTATGTATGTATGTATGTATGTATGTATGTATGTATGTATGTATGTATGTATGTATGTATGTATGTATGTATGTATGTATGTATGTATGTATGTATGTATGTATGTATGTATGTATGTATGTATGTATGTATGTATGTATGTATGTATGTATGTATGTATGTATGTATGTATGTATGTATGTATGTATGTATGTATGTATGTATGTATGTATGTATGTATGTATGTATGTATGTATGTATGTATGTATGTATGTATGTATGTATGTATGTATGTATGTATGTATGTATGTATGTATGTATGTATGTATGTATGTATGTATGTATGTATGTATGTATGTATGTATGTATGTATGTATGTATGTATGTATGTATGTATGTATGTATGTATGTATGTATGTATGTATGTATGTATGTATGTATGTATGTATGTATGTATGTATGTATGTATGTATGTATGTATGTATGTATGTATGTATGTATGTATGTATGTATGTATGTATGTATGTATGTATGTATGTATGTATGTATGTATGTATGTATGTATGTATGTATGTATGTATGTATGTATGTATGTATGTATGTATGTATGTATGTATGTATGTATGTATGTATGTATGTATGTATGTATGTATGTATGTATGTATGTATGTATGTATGTATGTATGTATGTATGTATGTATGTATGTATGTATGTATGTATGTATGTATGTATGTATGTATGTATGTATGTATGTATGTATGTATGTATGTATGTATGTATGTATGTATGTATGTATGTATGTATGTATGTATGTATGTATGTATGTATGTATGTATGTATGTATGTATGTATGTATGTATGTATGTATGTATGTATGTATGTATGTATGTATGTATGTATGTATGTATGTATGTATGTATGTATGTATGTATGTATGTATGTATGTATGTATGTATGTATGTATGTATGTATGTATGTATGTATGTATGTATGTATGTATGTATGTATGTATGTATGTATGTATGTATGTATGTATGTATGTATGTATGTATGTATGTATGTATGTATGTATGTATGTATGTATGTATGTATGTATGTATGTATGTATGTATGTATGTATGTATGTATGTATGTATGTATGTATGTATGTATGTATGTATGTATGTATGTATGTATGTATGTATGTATGTATGTATGTATGTATGTATGTATGTATGTATGTATGTATGTATGTATGTATGTATGTATGTATGTATGTATGTATGTATGTATGTATGTATGTATGTATGTATGTATGTATGTATGTATGTATGTATGTATGTATGTATGTATGTATGTATGTATGTATGTATGTATGTATGTATGTATGTATGTATGTATGTATGTATGTATGTATGTATGTATGTATGTATGTATGTATGTATGTATGTATGTATGTATGTATGTATGTATGTATGTATGTATGTATGTATGTATGTATGTATGTATGTATGTATGTATGTATGTATGTATGTATGTATGTATGTATGTATGTATGTATGTATGTATGTATGTATGTATGTATGTATGTATGTATGTATGTATGTATGTATGTATGTATGTATGTATGTATGTATGTATGTATGTATGTATGTATACGCGTGTGTGCGTGTGCGTGTGTGTATGTATGAATGGGTAAGAAATGGGTAAGAAAATCAAAGAAAAGGCTCACACCATGCTTTAAACAGCTGATCGCTATTAAATAACAATCTGAAAATTTTAAGGACAATTCGCTTGAGTCTGAAAAGCTGGAGAGTCATTAGATTCCGTTAAGGGTGCTGTTGGAAATGTTGGAGGCTTGCGCATTCCCCTGATATCATATAATATTACTTTTAGACACAAAATCTAAAAATAAGCTAGCTTGATCAAGTCCCAGCCGATTAGAAAAACTGCGGATGGTATCAGCATAGCTGCTGCTACTTGAATGTGCATGCAGGCGTCCCTAAAAGATCGAAGTTTATTCGTGCTTGTAAATCACTTGCTTGGGCACTTGAGATAAAACCTTAAACATTCGCACAAGGGTAGAATGCGAGACATCGCCTTTTTATATTGACAAATCACCTCAGATGTGAACAATGTTGCAGGTACACCTTTAGTTGATCCTCTTGGATGCCCTAATGTTAACGGTTTTGGACAGATCAACAGCAACCGAACTAATGATAATGTACAATAACTCGTGGACTTAAGATTCTGGAGTTACCTAATACCTATTCAGGTAAGGACTGCGGGAAATGAATAAACGGAATCTTATGTACATTACTGCGCCTGAGATTCGGGTTCAGGTCCAATTGCGCCTCGTTAGTGTCAAAATGTAATCCCTACATAATCATACCCTCTTGTCCCAGTGCTGTGCTTTTAGTTCTTGTTATTTTCCTCTCTGTTTTCTATTTTGTTTTTGTTATAGAAGTTCCACAAGGTGTACGTGATGTTTACATTTCTTTATAACTTCCCTTACGTTACGTCAAATCACTAGAGAAGACTTAAACAACAGTTGTTTGTAATCAATAAAAATCATGACAGAGGTGGGGTAAGAATACATGTTTTGCTTATAACGTCACAGGCAAATACTTTTCAAATATATCATCAAAAACTAATTCTTAATGAGTAATATTGGTTTAGCCATTAAATTTGGGATCATTATGTGGGATAGAGCATAATGGTCTGGTTTCCGGCCAGAGTGAGGCTAGGTTTGATCCCACCAATTGGAGTGCGGGTATTAAATTGCGAGCAAATCGAGAACCTACCATAGACAGAGAGAGAGAGAGAGAGAGATCCCTGACGCAAAAGCCGAGTACCCGTGATATAGTGAATGCACCGCCTCCTAGTATCGTGCATCGTTTGGATGAATGTCCACTTCTGCGAGCGACGCTTAAGTGGAAATAAGTCGAGCAAGCGGGTTGTTCGTTCCAGGCCTCATTCCGACTGTAGCTCCATGGAATTATTATCTATTATTGTTGTTATTATCCTTTTTCTTCTTCTTCTTATTATTATTATTATTATTATTATTATTATTATTATTATTATTATTATTATTATTATTATTATTATTATTATTATTATTATTATTATTATTATTATTATTATTATTATTATTATTATTATTATTATTATTATTATTATTATTATTATTATTATTATTATTATTATTATTATTATTATTATTATTATTATTATTATTATTATTATTATTATTATTATTATTATTATTATTATTATTATTATTATTATTATTATTATTATTATTATTATTATTATTATTATTATTATTATTATTATTATTATTATTATTATTATTATTATTATTATTATTATTATTATTATTATTATTATTATTATTATTATTATTATTATTATTATTATTATTATTATTATTATTATTATTATTATTATTATTATTATTATTATTATTATTATTATTATTATTATTATTATTATTATTATTATTATTATTATTATTATTATTATTATTATTATTATTATTATTATTATTATTATTATTATTATTATTATTATTATTATTATTATTATTATTATTATTATTATTATTATTATTATTATTATTATTATTATTATTATTATTATTATTATTATTATTATTATTATTATTATTATTATTATTATTATTATTATTATTATTATTATTATTATTATTATTATTATTATTATTATTATTATTATTATTATTATTATTATTATTATTATTATTATTATTATTATTATTATTATTATTATTATTATTATTATTATTATTATTATTATTATTATTATTATTATTATTATTATTATTATTATTATTATTATTATTATTATTATTATTATTATTATTATTATTATTATTATTATTATTACTACTATTATTACTATTATTACTATTATTACTATTATTATTATTATTATTATTATTATTATTATTATTATTATTATTATTATTATTATTATTATTACTAAATTTCGATGCCCAATATGTTAGCCAACTTCTAGGACAAGTTATTAAATGTCGCAAATGAAATTCTTACCTCAAATTCCATAGAAACAACCATTTTGTGTCAACGGAGTCGGTTGCTGCCAGTTGCTGCGATACAGATGTGGCTCAAGCCAAGGGTTGGCAACAGTGACACTGGACTTTAGTTGCCAAGACTGTACAAGCAGCAGCATCTAATGGCGAAATGAAAACTAGGGTTAAATGAACACAAAAAAGAAAGAACCTAAAACATTGTGGTCGGCCGGTATCCTTGTAAACTAACGAGTAACTGAAAATAGTCAAAACGGAGCTCCGATGGAAATAATTTTTTTGCTGTTGCTAATGCTGTTGTTCTTCTTTGTTTTTTCCTCGTTTACTTTTCCGCTCAGAGACATCGTCATACTCCAAATTTGTGGTGGCAAAACCGCTGCTACCCCGAGTTTACACATAGCATCGGTTATAAATAGTATGTACAGAAGGTGATTTTTAGTCATATCACTGCGTTGACTCATCGGCGCAGACGCTGCCTTTTCCCCTCCCTAAGATGCCAAAATTAAACTGTCAAGCAGCATAGAAAGTATTGTGCATAGGTATATCATATATAGCGACTAACTATTGCTGTTGCAGAGTCACCTTCCTAAAATATGAAAGCGGATTTCAAAATAACTGAAGTTCAAAAACTAAACAAAAGAGGTAATTTGAGTACCTACTTTAGGTTGAGTTGTAAAATGTTTAGCTAGTGCAGAGATAATATGCGCAAGGTACAATGACCGCCAAAAAAATCTCTCTGCACCTTCGGTTTATGTCACATAATTTATCGTTGTACGAAGGTGTGGCCATTTCATTGGTTGTTTTAGAAAATGTACCCTTGCAGTGTGGCCCAAATCAGTCACTGGAATGGCCATGGTTTCGTACAACAATGTGACATAGACCGGAGGTGCAGAGAGATTTTCTTTGAAAGTCATTGTGCAGAACTTCTCAACTATACAATAGCGTACAGTCGCTTTCAAATGCTTACTGGACCACGTGGAGCTGTTAGTGGAGAGGACATGAGGAGTTGCTATTGAGTAGTCAGGCCTTAGCGTACCTGTTCCACGAGATTGAGGTATATAAGCTAACGAGCTTCTGAACTTGAGTTTCAACAAAGCAACTTCATTATGGAAGTGTTCCTTTATACCTTGCTGTAAAACAGCAAGGTAAAAGTTACACTATTATTAATACACTCCTGTCTGAAAAATGGAGGTTAGAATTATGACATAGACGGGGAAGGAACTTTCTTGAGTAGGAGCACAGTATCTTTAAGTTACAAAAGATGTCTTACAACATTACATGCACTATTGGCGACTTCCTCTCCCCACTACAAATTCGGTATATCTTTCATATATTACACAACTGGTTTAAAATCATTCAACATTTATTTTCCTTAATCATAAATGATTTTTTTTTTTTTTTTTTTTTTTTTTTTTTTTTTTTTTTTTGCTGTGGGTGATTTCAAATTAAGGAATCCGCGATTGTCTTTACATTTTACACAATCATCTCTATACTTCATGGGCCCAAATAACCTATAATCGCTCCACCGTTAGATCCGCACTTGATGTAAACACAAGCCATCAACAACGAACTCGCAATACGCCGAAACCAAAGCACACCATAAAATATAGTACCTTAAATATCGGCGATTATCTGTGAGTTTTCAAGATGTACGATAACCCTGGTAAAGACTACTTAAATGTAACGCGATATTTCTAATATTCCTGAATAAATATCGTTCTGTTGCAACATAAATACGAGGTATGAGTCCACGTGGTGTTTGTTCTGTATTAGTCGCAGGTGATAACATCAGGTTATCGCGGAGTGATACAAGGGGCGGATCTAAGGCTGGATGGAGTATAGCTGTCGACGGGCCCCTAAACATAAACCATTCACTCACTCTGTATACTACACTAAATTAAATAAGTACTTCTAAAATGGCCAGCTGTCCTAGTTCCAAACTTTATAATAGTTTTGTACATTATTACACTTTATCTATCAAATATTTTTACACTATACGTTTTTTATTTTTTATAATTCATATTTAAAATGTCCTCTTCTACAGATTTACTAGCATGCTGTGTCTTTATGACAAACCTAAAGTAGAACAGCTATTCAACTACTGCATTTTCTCTCTCTATGGTCTGCTCTTCGATTTCATGCAAGACGCTGTAACGACATTCAGCTGTCCAATTCTAATATTGCTTTTATTTGCCATTAACTCTGGTGAAGAAGCTTGATAGTTTCAAATACTGGAACGAATTGACGAATATTTCGGGCACAGCACATTTGATGCAAATGGTATGTATTAACGAGCTTTACATGACTGCAAGTTTTTGTCGTTTTCCATTTACATATTCACATAAAGAAGTTCAACTTATTGCTTAGTAAATCAGATACATTGAACTGAGAATTACCGAAAATATTTCATGGTGGCACGGAGGAACCTTGGAGGAAATCTTATTCGGCAAAGAGCTTTAAACGAAATTCGAAAATACTACATTGGGTGGATATATCACATTTCCAGAAAGGACCCTATTGTTTTCTAATTTGATAATGAGAATCAGAACGATTTTTGAGGCTAGTTTTGACACGTTATCAGAGCAAATTTATTGTACTATACCAATGTAATTAACTTGTGCTATTTAAATCGAAACCATTGAAGACATTTGGAAGGGAAAAAGAATATTTCAGTGGTAGTTTGTGTTCAGGAGATTTTCTAGCCACTCGGCCACAGCGCCGCGGCCACATCTTTGCGTGTAGGCGCCTTACATGCAGTTAGCCCTGAAGCAACCAGGAGCTAAATATTACATTCTGTAATTAATTCTATCCAAAGAAAACAAATCAGGACATTCTTTCTGCATAGGCTTAAACGTGTAATATTGCACATTTTGTGGTTGTGCTAATCATGTTAAAGATTTTTTTTAAATAATCCTTTAAAGAAAGATGATATAACGTATTTTAGTTGTTAATAATAATAATAATAATAATAATAATAATAATAATAATAATAATAATAATAATAATAATAATAATAATAATAATAATAATAATAATAATAATAATAATAATAATAATAATAATAATAATAATAATAATAATAATAATAATAATAATAATAATAATAATAATAATAATAATAATAATAATAATAATAATAATAATAATAATAATAATAATAATAATAATAATAATAATAATAATAATAATAATAATAATAATAATAATAATAATAATAATAATAATAATAATAATAATAATAATAATAATAATAATAATAATAATAATAATAATAATAATAATAATAATAATAATAATAATAATAATAATAATAATAATAATAATAATTACACCTATATAAATTGTTTAATGATATATGTACATTGACACAGGTCAAACACTGTTGAGCATAAAATATGGTTTCCGTAGAGCTTGCACATTGAATTATGACAAGTATATTTATATTACAGTTTCAAAATACGAGTATAAACAGTGTATAACGAAGTCCGCATACATCTAGCTTTTTCAGTTTCAAGAATGGTATTAAGTTACACTTGAGAATGTACACACAAAATGTATATGGCTTTCAAATGGTTATTGCGCTAATTTGTTTCCGAACTTGATTACACCTGATTTGAGAAATACGGTTGAAATGAGTTCGAAAAGTAGTCTGCTGTGGAAGTTGTAATACTAGATAGACGTTCAGATTTCAAGAGTCATAGGCAAAAAGTGTGTTTTGTGAGTCATTCCTATGAGCATTACTGTACTTGTCTTTACTTGGGTTTCGCTAAGCTTTAATGTTCCTCTGAAGTTCTATTTTTCGGCTAACAGCAGCCAAACGTTATAAAGGTATATCAATTACACTCACGTTAACATTTATTTTAATATTTGCAATGAGTACAGTTCTCCCAAGCTTACATAATTGAAGAAACACTAATGGTAACTGTATAAAGGGCAATAAGTTGTGGATATTCATTTATAGTTTTCATTCTACTTTCACTGTATGTGAGTCCCATATGTCCAGTTCAAACATCTAGTCTTGTTAGAGAATTATTTAGATATTTGCATATTCCTAAAAAGGAGTAATGATTCGACAGTTTGCATGAAACTCGTTGGTGCTTCAAACACTATTAATATTATTAAAACGTTTATTTGATATAGAATGGTTTGCAAACACGCACACATACACATTCATAAAGAAAGCGTAGTGTCAATAACGTAGTGCTGGAGAAGTAAAATTGCTCACTTCCAAGTTTAATAGCCGTTCCTCCAGCACACAAAAGAGCATTCATCTTGGAAGAGAAGCGAGAATGACTTAGATATACATAAGACGTGGTCCCTGCACACCCTCCTGCACTTGCTGAACGTGTTCCTCCAGGCTTGCGAGAGTTCTTCCTGCTCTGTATTGCCACTCGCTGACCATAATGACCCAATGTTGGATTAAGATCTATGAATTTAGGAAGTCATGGGAGAGGATATCTTTAGGATGCTCTTCCTTCCAATCCTTGGTTACCTTGGAAGTGTGAACGCTGTTATTCTTATGCACATGATGATGTCCATTACTTCTATAGGAAATACAGCAGCAACGCTTAGTAACATGTAATCTTCTAAGACCTTCACAAATTCACGTGGGTACATCTTTGAACACATCCAAACTAATGTATGTACACCGGCAGCAGAAAGCGACGCTGATCCTACCACTGCACGCTCTTGAGTTTTAGCGTGTGTTATCTGGACGCCGAACCATCATCCTCTCCGTCAGACGAGAATATTGTTTTATCAGCCCATATTACAGTATCCCCGAATCACATTGACATCTGGAGAAACTGGAGAACATATCCCACACCAGCAGATTGATGTTCTCCCGTGAGCTGGCTTTCTATGATGGACAGCACTAAGGCGGCTTCTCACCGCTGAAGACTCACGTCCCATACCGTAGATGTAGCAGGGCCAAAGGATTCTCTCTTTAACTCCGCATTAATTCTCGCGTGATAACTTCTGTTCTTCTGCATTCCCTTCGTGACTTTAGTCCACTTTCCCCTCCTTGCAACTGCCGGATTCAGTAAAGAAGGCAGTCATTTCCCCTTCCAAATGCGTTTGCTTTTTATGTAGTAGATAGACCTTCCACAAACCAACAATGTGCCCTCCCATGACGTCTGATTTTAGTGATATTGTTACTTAATAGTATCTATTTACAGGAGACGCTCCAGTCCCAAGAATTTCACTTCTTTAGACACGATGGCTCTACGCAATACAGTACTATTCGCTTGAATGTCCGAAGTCACAAACCCTTTTAACCACAGTGCAGTTTTGTATTACGCATATTTTAAACCTTAGAAGTCTGAATAATGTTCTTGAATAATATCTATTGCGGTATAATTAACCCAATAAAATGCTAAAGTAAATAACCAAGCATTAAAACTTTGTTGTCAAAATGACCGTTATTTGACTTGCTTTGTTTCGTTATCTTATTTTGTGCAATCCTTCTACCTATTAATTTGTTTCTTCTAATGTTCTTAGCTGTGTTTAAGATTGTTACAGCACATCATTGTTTTGTTCAAACTTAGTGCTCCCTGAAATATAAATTCACATGTAAGTAGTCTGTGCAGGACTGTAAAAGTAGAAGTAGGCTTACTATTTGACACAACATAATTTCCTGGTGTGTGTTTCTGTGAGGAATGTACGGAAGAGAGGTATTTGCGATTATTACTCTACGTTTGGTAGATAGACAACTGCATTCCAGTCAAAGCGTCGATACTGAACTTCGCTGCCAAACACACGATTTAATGTCCACTGAATAGGAACAGTTTGGAAAATTTTCTGTGCCCGCGCGTGTGTCTGCATGAATGCCATAAATACAATTCCTAAAATAGGGCAACTAAAATTGTTTATACCCAAGTCAGACACCATTTAAGCATGTCAATAAGGCGGCCAGGGTTCAATCCCAGTGAACCACATGCGAGATTGGTGGTGGACGAAGTGGCATCTGGGCATGTCTTCTCTGAGTTCTGTGGTGTCACTCGACATTCATTCCACCAATTGCCCTATCCTCACCTTTCATTTCATATAATCGTCTTTATCACTCACGCTTTTTAGGCTGCGGTTCACTCCGCTGTTCCTGGTTCTCTTATCCAATATCCGTGTGCTCCTCGGCAGGTTTCTCACCTGTAAGTCCTACATAAACAGACTAAGTAATAACACCGTCCCCGGGCCAAGCGCGACTAGGTGATAAAAGCTGCTCCTCTTTCCCCTAAAACCCTCTCGTCCATCGGAAAACATCGACCCGCTATTTACAGTGCCTACCGCACTCAGCCCTTTTTCAAACAGGATTTTTATGGAAACCTCTACTTCACATTCGAATAACGTTTAATTGGTTCTCAACCAGGCTGAATACACGCCATTCCAAATATCTCAGCTCGAGAAAAGTTCAATTTCCTGCAACAGAAAGCGAACCTGCTACACACTCGTCAGTTCCACCGCAGTCATAGAACCGCTCTTTTATTGAACCAACACACTGCATTCTACAAGGAAGTAGGAAATCCAGGCTTAGCTGAGGTCATTAATTCCAAACTAGGGTGTGTTTCAAAACCCCATCGTATTGAGTTGTTAAAACAATTGTTTGGCAGAAATCTGCTTATGTTAATTATCCAGATATATATCTGCATAGCTTCATATGTTGGTGTGGAAATAAAATCGTTGCCCATGACCAATTGCCTAAGTGGGGGTCTACAAGAGCTGTTTTTTTTTTCGAGTGTTTTCTCATGCCCTATGAGTATAAACATGCGCAAACGCTACGCATAAAGGACACCCATCAGTATCGTCTATCCATCAATAATCATTATCAGCTGCGGAAGTAGTAACAACTGTCAGAAGCATACGAAAGGTAGGGCGGGGGCGCAGAGATGTGTGTTTAACAATGTTCTTATTTGTATGTATTTCGCGTACTTTTAATGACGCTTTCTGGTAGCAAAGTATTGCTGTAAGTGGAAACTAAAGACGCCAAGAACATAGCATTTAGCTATTCATAGATAAAAGAAAAGCGTGAAATCACCCACAGAAGGAATCTCACATTCCAACGTGGCTGTTCTTTAGACAACAACTTTTGAACAGATATAAACACAGCATATGAATGAAATGCCGAAAAGGGGATATGAGGTTTCAATGCTGAATTACCTGTAAAACGTTTAGTGGAACATACAGGACTCTTTAATAACAAATACATGCCTTTTCAAATCGATCTTCTATCAATGAAATATTATAGAGATATCTGAACGTATTGTGACAAAATGAGAATTCTACAAATCGCACTTTGGACACCATGTGACAAAAGTACAAAATCCAGTCTAGTTATTTTTTTCTCACTTTATTTTCTTCTAACACTTTTCCACAACACAGTTCTCTTTTACCGCCGTTAACACGGTCTACAACTCAAAGCTGTTTTCATCTCGTAACACGAACTCACTCCTTTCTGTCTTTATTCACTTTCTCTCAAACAGCTGACTTTGATGATACAATCATTTGACATCCATTAACTGCTTCGCCATCTTCCTTCACACGCGCCGGATCTCTCACGGCGACCGTTCACACGCAGCTGACACACACACGCAGCTGACACACACACACACACACACACACACACACACACACACACACACACACATACACACACAGCCAAATTAAAAACTAACACCCACTCTCGTTGCCTGGCCGCCTTGTATATCGAGGATGAAAGTAACACGGACCTTCCTCGTACCTCACCATTCTGGAATCCCTACAAATATATATTTATACTGTCACTGTATGGGTTTCTGAGAAACCGCTGTAAATATATATCATTGTAAATAGACCTAAATATATAATCCATGTAAATTAAAGCCTGTAAGCCGGGCCACATGTACCGGCACCAGGACAATACTCTCCAATAAATAACTCGGAACTCTGAAATATATATTTACACTTTATTTACACACATGCACTCCCGCAATCACTCTGGGGCATATCATGAGATATGCCCCCTCACATACATACGCCCATACACACACAAGTATATGTACATATACACTCACACACGCACAGTGGGCACTCGAGACTAAGCGTTCCACACGTACATGTTTGCTGGGCACACCAAGCAATGCGTCCCAGCACATCGAACACTCGCTATTTACACTATGTACACTTCCGCTGTTTTTCTGAGCGGGCAGGTTGCAGTTCCTGACTGGTTCCCTGCGATGCAGACCTCTGAGGTAGCGTGTGTATGGCCTGGGGCCTGTGGTTGCATGGGCGCACATCAGTCGGTGAGCCGAGCGACGTCTAAAACATTTTGATTCGTGCATGTTTACGATGCTTCGGCTCACCTTTGCCAATGTTGGCAATCACGTAGTTGTGGCTTCTGATGCGCGCCCACGCTGCTGTGGCTTTCTTGGTTATTGCCTCAGGGATGGAAGGGACCTGGGTTTCCAGGTGAAGGGTTTGGTTAGCGGTTAGAAGAGGAGCAGAGAGCATTTTCCGGAGGGAGAGGTTTTGGAGGGTTTGAAGCTGTTTTAAGGCAGTTTTTGAGGCATTTGCCCAGGCCACACATGCGTATAGAACCACTGACAGGATGAAAGCTTTGTACAGGACGAGTTTGGACTTCAATTGCAACTGTTTGCTGCGGAAGATGGGGGCGCATAACTTTAGCCGCTGTCTGCCTTTGATGGCGCTATTTTTGATGTGGGTGAACCAACACATTGTGCGGTCCAAGGTAACCCCTAGGTATTTAACCTGCTGACGGCAGTGCAATATTTGACCACCGACCCTTAGGTCCATTGCCAAAGTGTGATTGCGCTTAGAGAAATGAATCAGCTGGCATTTGTCGGGGTTAATTTTGATTTTCCAGTCATGTTGTCATGAGAGGAAGTTATTCACATAACGTTGCATTTCTGCATGGCCGAAACGTGGATTTCTAAGGTGGTTGTATATTGCAGTGTCGTCAGCATACATGGCGACTTTGCATCTGTCATCCACTGGTAAGTCATTAGTGAATAATATGTACAAAAAAGGGGACATTATTGCCCTTTGTGGGACGCCAGCCCGCATCACTCGCTCCCGAGAGGAGGAGCGGCCCACTTAGACGTAAAACTGCCGTTTTTCTAGAAAATTGTGCAGCAAGTGCCTGTAGATAATTTTGAAGAGCCGGGAAATTATGGTGCAGTTTATAAATAAGGCCATTGTGCCAGCGCCGGTCAAATTCGGCTTCTACGTCCAGAGATAGCGCCAACGTTGAAGACCCATTGTTAAATTGCTCTGTTACGTCATCTGTTAGACTGAGAAGCTGTAACTCAGTAGAATGTCCTTTCCGAAAGTCAAACTGTGAATTTGAGAGTTCATGGGATTCCGAAACATGTTTTTGAAGTCGAGAAAGTATACGTTTTTCGAGTAGACAGATTAATGGGGTGGTAGTTTTGCGGTTGTCTCGTGCTTTTCCCTTGCTTTGGGAGCATAATTACCTTGGCTCGTTTCCAAGTAGAGGGGAAATAGCCTTGCTGCAAACAGGCGTTAAATATTTTGGTCAGTTGCACCAGAGCTTTTCTCGGGAGATCCTTTAAGTTCCTCATTAGTCACTTTGTCCGGGCCGGCAGCTTTCCCGTTAGGTAATTTCCTAATGAGCTTGTAGACTTCCTGCGGTGTTATTAGGGATAGCTGTTGCCCTTGCTTCTGCGCCACCCAGGTTTGTACCCATGTCTGTACCTCCCGTTCTAAATCACGGTTGGTAACTGGGTTTTCGCTGAATCTATCTTCAAGACAGCCAGCGAAGACCTCGGCTTTCTCCTCTTCGGAGAAGTGCTGGCCGCCATGAGTGTGCAGCGCCTCAGTTGCGGAGTTGACGCTCGTGAAGATGAAGATGCTGAATTATCACTTTAAGCTCCGATATTATATAGGAGGCTTAACCTACAGTTTCAAGTTTTATTTCGTAATGTAAACTTTAATTTTCAGATGAGTTTCAGTTTAACTTTCCTGGAACTCATTTCCGCTTTATTACAGTTTAATGCTACATATGCTGTAAGATAGCGCTCCGAGCTGCACATGTGGACATCAGAGAAGCATTTTAGGAATTGCTGACTGATGATGTAGTATTTAGATGATTGAAACACCTCAGAGACCCAGAGCTTTGTTAAATAGACCTGCTCACTTTCAGGTGTGAAAGACAAAGAATATTTAAATACAGGCAGACCAACCAAGTAAGTCAAATTCGAAACCGGATATAGAATTTAACGAGAAGGTATAGACTAAAACCATATATTTTATTTTAAAATTTATATTAAATAACAACACAGGGTGTTTAAAAAAGTACCTAATATTGTAACAGTAGTTGGAATTGGGCAAACTTAGAATAAATGTTCTTATGAATATATGTCCGAAAACAAATATCTGTTGAGATATGGGCATTTTGCTTGTGTTGAGTATTTACACCAGACAGTGGACTTCTCCAATGGATGGATTGGTCAAAGAAGTCCAGTAGCATGGGCTTCCCATTTGCTGGACCTCAATCCATTGGATTTTTAGCTATGCGGACATTTAAGGGCGTTGATTTACGCCAAACACACCTACAATGTGCATACATTACAAGAACGTGTGGCCGATGCAAGTGCCCAAATCCGAGAGTAGCCAGATATGATCGAGAGTTCTGAATCCTTTGAGAGCACGCGTAAGAATGTATGGAGCATCTCCTGTAGTAGTATCCACATAACATGCAGATGTTACCAGAGGACAGAATGCAGCAATCATCACAGCTCCTGTTTGGTGTTTATGGATGTTTACCCAAGTATTGTTCCGTTAACCGTTTGTGACAGTAAGGTGTTCCCTAGAATGCAGTTGTTGGATGAAGTCCACTGTCTGGTATAAATGCTCAACACATTTAAAATGTCTCATACCTCAACAGGTATTTGTTTCCGGACATATGTTTATAGGAACATTTATTCTCTTTTTCACCAATCCCAACTCCTGTTGCAACATCACACACTTTTTAAAACCCCTGGTATATGCTTGAAAATTAGGTGTACATAGCTAGGGACTAGATAATGCAATTAACCCGTGCGTTACACGGTACAAGCTTCTAGAAACATTAATTTTATTGCCTGTTGCCTTACTTTCTATACGATCACAAGTATAAATAAATTCTAATCAGTAGAGCCAAACGAGTGAAAACCGGGTTATGTTTTAATACGAACAAAATGTCAACCAAATTGGTGAATGCTCTCAAATATCTACCATTTTTGTTACTTCAAACGTTACACCTTTCGGAGTAAATGAATTAACGTTGAACCGTTGTGCTTAACTTCCGTCGCGAATGACCATTATTTGAGAGTATTAACTCGTTTTCCGAACTAACAGGTCCACCAAGAGCATTTAGCTGCAGTGTATGAAGAAGATTAGCAACGGTCTTCTTCTCTCAGCCTTCAGGTACACCACCACCTTGGCACTACGGTTTCATTTAACCACAAGGTTATAAAACGGCGCCTGCAGTAAAGCTTTGGTTAGGTTTAATTGAACCTCCAGTCAAACTAGGTTTATAATACCTAGTCCAAGTCAATATGCAACGTTTCAAGTAGTTTTAGTATACGGGATTAAATAATCATATCACTAGGCACAGATATGTGGTTTGTCATGACCATGACATTGAACCTTCTCCATTACGATTATAATTTCCAAATTTAGCCTACAAAGGGTCAGCGCGAAAAAAACAGTTATAAAGAAAATCAACACACAAATAGTGAAGGAAATACAAACTTACTGTTGTCTGCAATTTGCAGCAGAGTTAGTTGGATAGTACTAGACTATTATTGCAGCGACAAACATCTTTGGAGAAAATTGAGCATCGCACAATGTGCGTTCCTTGCAAAAGTTCCTTTGTAATTGCATAGTTGTGACGTATAATTTGAGCTTGTAAATTCACATTAAGTGGTCATTTTGCAGGAATGAACTTGCCGTGGGAGATCTCAGGGATCAGACCGTGTTCGATCCCTCCGTTTGCACCTGCGCACAACCTCCTTCACCCAACTGCGTGCCCGGCACATTCTCCATTTTTATTTAATGAATGGATCTCTCGCCCTGGTCACATGCGGTCAAACCCACTAAGTACACGCATTTCCTTATCTCCCCTGCTGCATAAGCGCCGAGACTTCAAGTACAACAACGCTTCACTTTCTCTACTAGTCTACTAAGTACAGTAAGTAGGGCAAGTATTGTATTCCACCCAACAATTCAATGTCGAGACTTCACCGGAACTATATGTTTTGAAGCCCCCTGAATAAACAAACAGCATTTTTATAATAATACCCGTGTGTGTGTATATGTGTGTGTATGTGTGTGTGTGTGTGTGTGTGCGCGCGCGCGAGCGTCTGTCTGTCTGTCTGTGAACAGCGTAACTCAAAAACAAAAAGTCGATTAAAAACCAAAGTTGGTATTGAAGTTTAATATCCAAGGAGGAGTGAATGCCGGGAGATGGCGTGCTTTCACCATCCATGCAAGACAGTTGAAGCCAATGACCGCGCCCCCTCTGTACTCAAGAAAGATGTCCGCTTACATTAAAAACAGAACTCCGGAGTTCATCAGTTTGCCTAAAATACATAATCGGCATCCTTTAATATTACGGCCGAACCTCTTAATGCAATTCCTTAGCAGAATAAAACACACAGCTAAGAGAGAACTCGTAAATTAATTGAAATCTGGTCGACATGCTAACCAAATTATTATACCACATCCACAAGCAAAACTCCTTTATTCCAATAGAAAGTAGTTTCCGGGCTTGCAGGCTGTGGTCCAGTCGATGAATAAATATCCGACGTTGGGCATCTCCTGGCTGATTAACAACTAGAGGGCGTAATTTTATTCAATTTAATCGTCAAAAATCATAGGTACTTCAAAAACGTACTTAAGGCTTAATTATTCTACTGACGTGCTTGGTAAGTATTTTATAAATAATCTCATCCAAGCTGAAACCACAATAAACCTATTGAATCACTACAATACATGTTATTTGCATGGTAATCAAGGAAGGAACTTTATGTACCAATAAAACACATGGTTAGGATCTATTAATATATATTCATGTATTAATTAGTATGTATAACGTAAAGCACATTAATGACTGCGTATAATTAAAACTCTTTATATAGATGAATTAGGTTTAAAATCACAAGGGCACAAAACCGACCAATGTTGGAAAGATACCCTATATTTTGCAACCCCCCCACCCCCGAAAAAAAAATGCTTTTCCAAATACCATTTCATTTCATGTATCACCAGTGTCGCCGTCTGAGGTCCCGTATGTAATGAATGAAATAGGCCATTAAACACGACAGTACACACACACACGCGCACGCTCACACGCACGCACGCGCGCGCGCACACACACACACACACACACACACACACCTTGTCCTTGAAACAATAAGTTTGTTGTACACATATCGTTGTTTGTATTTGCTGTACACAACTAGCATGAAATATCACGCTATTCGGATAAAGCCAACACAACCAATACAAAGAAATACAAGCAAGGTGCCACGCCCCCGCTGTACTTAACTCTCGCTCCGCTCTGTGGGAATCCCCCGGTATTCTCTCCTCCTTGTTAATATCTTTCAAAGATGCGACACAAAGATTTTGAAGAAAATTCCTCCATCCTAATCTACCCTTTGCATGGAAACTTTTTTGAAAATTTTAATTTTCTCAAAAATGCCATTTAAGATTTTATTTAAAATGCCATATGTTTAAAACATTTTTACGA
>CM060964.1:173595218-173632718 GCA_030765045.1 Tenodera sinensis
GTTCAAGAGAGACCACCTTTCCTTTCGCCTCCTCTTTCATGTTATTTCCTGTTTCCCCTGTTGTTTTCCTGTTTTTCTGACATAGACATAGACCAGGAGCTACCTGAACCCGCAGTTCCCTGCGTTACGAAGCACCAAAGCCTTAATGAGCTTGTCCATAGGGGTCGGTTACAGGTTTTTCATCACAGAGGCGAAAGTCAAATCTGAGATAGCTAAGTTTGAAAGCTAGCATTCTAGTCGCCAGACTACAAGGACGATCAGCTTCAAACACTGAGGTGACCAGGCATCCTGACCAAGGTATGTTACATGGTTTTTCCTGCTCGCAGAAAAAAGGTACCAAGGTTTCTGGCACTCAGTTATGCCCATGTGTATGCCAGCTTTAACATCTAGGTCAGACATATCCAACCTGGGGTACGCGAACACTTCTTAGGGGTACGTAAAATTTAATATGCGCACACAGTAGAATACAGGCCTGGGCGACTCGCGCGATACCTTGAGTTACCTAACTTTTTCCCCCTGCTAAAAATAGGTTATCAGACAAGGCCGTGAGCAATCTGCACACTCTGAGATGTCCAGCTCTGGTATAATATATTTCCTGAATGATCCCAAGTAGTGAAAAATATTTCAGCCGGAGAGATTTGAATTACCCTTTGTCCAAGAATCCATTTTGCTTGCTCTACCGGTCTAACCAACAATGATGTCTTACAGCTGCTCGCTAATAATTTGTATTCTTTGTTTCAAATGCCAACAACAATAACAACAGTGTCTGCGAATGTGCATACATTACCGACTGATTTATAACTTTTTAATACATCTCATTCTCTATAGGATTTTGAACTGATTTTTAGATATCACCATTAAAATAACTTTTGTTGGTGCTAGTCGACTATATTTAAACTTTTGTTGTAAGATGGACAAATTCGTTATAAGAGGAAAATCAACTAAAGAAGTGGTAGTGGCAATAGAACTGAACCACGGCCAGCGAAAGCGCAACAATACGTGTTCCACCCCGGGACATCGATAAAAATAGTACTGAAGTTGAACCACCTGCGAGCAAATCGAAAACCCGATAAATATGAAACACAGGCGTATTACAGTGGTCTTACGTTAAATATAGATTCGTATCAAATATGTGTGATCCACTTCTTCCCCTTGGCATTACTCGCAACCTAACTCTGTCAAAGAATTCTATGAAAGTATACCTACTTCACAGACACTTGGTAACCAATCTCGGCAATTATTTAGGTAAGTCAGCCCAAATTTTCAGGCGCAAAGCAGAAAATTTAGATAAAAGTTCTAACGTAACACACAATTTTACAAAAGTAACAAAGGTAGCACTGGAGACATTGTATGAATTGGCATTTCTATTTGCAGAAAAATAAATCACCTTATAGCACAATCTAATATCTTGTTATTCCTAGATTTTTTATTATAGTAGTTAAAATGTTACACATAAAATATCCGCTAAAGTAATAAAAACAATTGCGAATTCTCACACAAGTGTAGGGCGTAAAGTACATGATATGGCACAACATAGTGTTGACTAAGTAGAGGAAAATATTAAAATGAACAAAAGATTCAAATCGACGAATTGGTTGGTGTGTCTGATGATGCTGAGTCACTTATATATAAGTAACTTATACTGTCGTTTAACGACGTTGCCAGTTGCCTGGATCACTTCGGAGTCGCCGGTGTGCCGGAATTTTGTCCCGCAGGAGTTCTTTTACATGCCAGTAAATCTAGATACTGACATGAAGCTGTCGTTTTTAAGCGCACTTAAAAACCATCGATCTGGGCCGGATTTGAACCCATGACCTTGGGATCAATAGGCCAGCGTCTAACCAACTGAACCACCCAGACTGACAATTCCAGGATTAAATAATTACCAGAACATACAATGGGAGAGGATATTTTATAAGATTAAAATTAAATTTGTCGTGGGACTGGTGTGCAAGTTTGTTCATAGATGGTGCTGTTTCAGTGACAGGTAAAAAAGGCGGTCTGATTGCTCGTATTCCCGAAACTACCCCAATATAATTTGGCAAAATTGCATTAGACACAGAGAGAACTTGGTAACTACAAAAATAACTCCTGATTTACAAGAAACATTGAACATTGCTATAAAAGTAGTCAATTTAATAAAGTCGCGTCCTCTGAGCTCATATGTTTTCAAACAAAATATGTGTGAGGAGATTAGAGCTACACGCATTCAATTGTTTTGCACACCGAGGTGTGCTGGTTATCACGAGGACGCGTATCAATTTTTTTTTTTTTTTCCCTTCCCCCACTGAAAAGTGAGGTAAATGTTTCGTTGCAAAGTTAAAGTCTGGTCTGGTGAACCATTTTGGAGATGGAATGGATTTGCCAATTAGCTTATTTAAAGGATAGACAACAAGTTTAACGAACTCAGTCCTCAAGACCAAGGTTTTGGCACAACTATTTTTGAAGCTCGTGAGTAGATAAAGGGGTTTTATAAGAAAGTTTTATTTTTGGTTGATTACGTTAATAAAGGGAATATTGCAGCTTTTTCAACTTTTTTTGGAACATGGATAAAATGAAGTTAGTATTGCTGGTGGATATTTGGAAATAATCTAATACAACTTAGCAAATCTCAGATTACAGTTTTCAAAGTACTTTCCAGAAGTTGAGAAAGAGATAATACACAAGAATGGATTACAAATTCGATTGCACCACCGCCATCAATTCATATAATCTTTCCGTGAAATTAAAAGAAAGTCTTTTGAAAATGTCCCTTAACAGTTCACTGAAATAAAAACGCCAATTTGTGATTTCTGGTGTTCTGCACGCAAAGAATAAACTGAACTTACTAACACCACCATTACACGCATTCTTCTATTTCTCTCTGCTTATTTATATCAGCAGGGTTTCTCTGCATTGGCAGCAATCAAAAGGAATACAAAGAAGTCGCTTGAATCGAGAATCACCGTTGCTACTCCCGCTAATGAAAATGCTAGTGTCCAGAAAACAAGCTTACCCACCTCTTTAACAGGTCAAGTAACATACAAATTCGTGTAATTTTCTGTGTGTGTGTGTGTGTGTGAGAGAGAGAGAGATCTGTAACTTTAGTTCCTTTATTTATTTTATACGTGTAGAGCATAGTCCTTTTTGTAGCATTTAAGAAGTTACACATTTTATAATTCTGTTTTAGATATGGTTATGTATCTCTCCTTCTTCCTTCAAAGTGTTAGGCCATAGGGCCTGTTACGGCCTCACATTTGAATTAACATGGTGATGTACAATTTGGGGTAAGGGTAACCTTAGGGCCTAGGGCCAGGCCTAGGGGTACAGGCTGGAATAGCGAATTGTCTTTGGGACTATGCAGAGAAAAGGGATTGAATACCACTTACCTAGGTCACACCGAGAGCTTTTACCTCTGGAACAATTGCTTATGGCAAAGATTTACTGCTTGTCTTTGGTTTGTTTTTAAATTCACGTTTTCAAATATCCTTTGCATTACAGTGGCAACCAATTGGAGTATCATTCAAACTTGAACTAAATTATCCCTTGAAACAGTCGTAACCTAGTCTTTGTTCTCAGCTGGTATCAATTAGGTAATATTATGCTATTGTTGCTTCTTTATATTGTAAAGCAACTTACGTAATTTAGGAAGCGGGTGTTACCTTGGGCAACGGTGTTCTCACTTTTCACGAATCTGTGTATCTTTCTTAAATGAGAAGTATTTTATGCCGCTTTGTTTTGTGTACTATAGACTCCGTGGTATAGCGAAATTGTGACCGTTGGCACCTGTAGCGGCTAATGTAGCAGAATTTAGTTGTATGTGACAAGGGCTCACGCACCAACACGCATGTTGAACGGAGATAATGTCATCAGTAGAGATCCATGATACATTTAGGAAAATCCGTGGCACACATTACTTTTACAACTTGTACACTAAACAAGGGTACACAATAATGATGTACCTACATGCGGAGAAAGAGAAACGTTCAGTTTATGCTTGAGAGAGACGAGTATTAACCAACCCCCTATGTAATTGAGCGTAACAATAGCATCATTACCTTTAATATGAAATGTAATTTGACTTTGCAATGCTGATGTAAACGTGGATTTAGCATTAGATGTTGGTTACTTTTGCCCAGTTCTCATTTTATCTTCTCTACTATACCAGGTGACCCTTTGATCCGGCATCGAGCTAAGTAGATGTCTAACCCTTCGTGCGTAAAAACAGTTGCTGAACGCCCCGGGGTATATCCAGTCATAGAGACGGCAGTGACGTTAGCGAGCTTCCTTCTGCCTCTTAGCGAAGACGAGAGATTAGAGGTAGTTCCCAGGTTGAACTATTGTGTGTAGTCCGTGATGATACACTATAAATAGCTGAAAAGGTCAACAACAATAACAATAATAGTATAATAACAATAATAATAAAACTAATAATTTTATGACAATGATTATGGTGATAATAGTAATGACAACAAAACGTAATAATAACTACCAAAACACTAGAGCTAATAAAATGATAGTAATGATAATAATAACAATAAGCATAAACATAGTAATAGCAATAATAATATGCATAATGATAATAATAAACATTATAATAAAAGCTAATAATAAATAATAATAAAAAGGTAGTATAGTAATAAAAATATCAATAATAACTAATAATAACAAAATAGAAGAATAATATTAATAAGAAACAAACAAATGCCAATAAAACATTACTACCCTCATGTTTGCATGTATTTTGTTACGGCAATTTACAACCTGTAACCGGTAACGTTAGATAATATACGGGAATGAGTTTATTCACTGGAAAGTAAAGTCCCTTTAAGTAGGCTGCAAAACATTATAAGAATATTTCCGGTTGTTTATAGTCTATTACCACGGACTACACACAAGAGTTCAACATGGATAATGCGTCTCCTCTCCCGTCTCCGCTAAGGGGCAAAAGGAAGCTCGCTCACGCCACTGCCGTCTCTATGACAGGATTTGCCCCGGTGCGTTCTGCAACTTTTTTAACGCACGAAGGGTTATCTATTTACCGCGATGCCGGATCAGATGGACCAACTGGTGTATTTATAGAAGTAAGTAGAGGATGTATTGTATTCCAACCTATATTGTATTCAACTATCGAGATGTCACCGAAAAACATGTTTCGAGGTTACCTGAATAAAAAAAACGAACAAGTAGTTTTACAAAAAGGCCTTTGTGTGTCCGAACAGCATAACTTAAAAACAAAAATTTAGACGAAAACCAAACTTGATACTGAAGTTCAGCATCTTCCTAAGATGCAACACGAAGATTTTGAAGAACCCCCTACCCTAAACTACCCTTGAGATGTAAACATGTTCCATACTTTTGATATTATGACTGTAATGAGTATAATTAAAACACCAAATATTTAAAATATTTATTTTTATGACAAATAAAATGTACATATTGAATTTTCTTGGAATAGCTATGAACTCCTCTTGGTTGAAAGAATGTTGTATAATTTTATATAACTGATAACATTTGAGCATGATCAGTAAATAGTCTCCCTTCTTTAAAATGTGAAAAGCAGAATATAATAACAGTAATAGTAGTAGTAATGATGATGATAATAATAACAACAATAATAATAATAATAATAATAATAATAATAATAATAATATATTTTGTATATATAATTATATATCTTGTCTTCCATTGTTCAAATGAGCCCTTTCATTGCTAAGTACCCATAAATTATTTAATTTTGTATTAACCTAGTTAGAACAAGAGCTGGAATCGGCGCCTATAAGTTTATGTTAATTTTTTTAAGTTGAATTAATACAAGTTGTATAAAGCGTACATGTATAGTTTTGTTAGGATATCGCCTTTTATTAGTGCTATTGGTTTCTAGATATTGCTCTGTATAACCACGACATCAGAACTGAGAGGTTTGTAAAGCTGGGGAAAAATAAAGTAAAGCGATCGGATGGACCTCGCCTCACAAACGATGTCCCAATAAAAGTACCCCACAAGTTAAGTGTTAACCCGAGCCAATATAACATACTTCTATTTTGTTTTGCTCTTTTTTTTTCTTTTCTCTTCTCTCTCTCTATCTCCCCCCCCCCTCTCTCTCTCTCTCTCTCTCTCTCTCTCTCTCTCTCTGTTTCTCTCCATCTATCTCTTTCTCTCTGTATTTTTTTAGTTTTAATGTCTATTGGTCCTTTTTAAGGTAACGTTCTATTTTTGTTGTATTTTCTCACTGTTACTCTTTGTGTTAATTTTTTTACGATAGAGCCAAGCTGCACACTACGGTACTGAATTTTACCGCACCATTTCCTTATGATTGTAACAGTCTTGTAAAATAAATGAGTCATGGGATGCGGTGTTTACTGTGAATTCTGATTAAAAGACTCGTTTAGCGTATAGCAGCTCCTGAACTCTTTGTATAACTAAGGATGTATTTTTGTTCTCTTGTGGCTGCCCGTGCTCAGATCACAGACTAATATACCTACACCAGGTGAAGACAGGTATCGCTGCTGTGACGTCAGCCCACTCAGCTCACATGCTCGCAACGACGCCCAGTTGAACGTGTGACGTCACAGCGGGCAAGAGGAAAGGCGTGCGCGACATCGCAAGTTTAATGCTGACTGTTTCAATTACGGAATAGTCACAGATTATAAATAATTACATTTCGACTTTATGCCATATATATATAAATTCTAGTTTATGAGAACAGTCATGTTATAACGCTAATAGAACAGATATTATAACTATTTTGCCTGAGCTAGAGCAGAACTATGCAGAACAATTAAGTGGACATTTTCCGACATTTGCAATTTCGCTTTTCTTTAATTAGTTTGTCAATGTTAGGGCGTAATGTACGACACATTTGTAACCGAAGACTGCATGTTAGATTGTGATCCGACAATATGCTTCGGGATTTTGACTTAGAAAGGTTCATAACAGAAAAAAATTGTTCGGACACATACGTAGAACCAAACATACATAATATCCGTGCAACAAGGGCATATAACCTCAGAAATATGTTTTGAGGAACATTCTTATAAAAATCAGCCAAGTCTTCCGTGTGTTTATACTTGTCCTTCAGCAGATCGTCGCACTGTAAATTTATCAATTCAATTTGCTACCTGCTAGAAACATTGTTAACATCCAGTGAATACGGGGTTCCAAAGATCTAAAACATAGTTGACAATGTTTATACATCTTGAAGCCTGGTCTCAAACTGGTGTGAAACACGGGGAACTGAACACAAACACAAAACTACTACACACAATACTACACAACGTCAACAAAAACACAAATACAAAACAAAATTCGCACCAACGCCGTTAAGATCCCTCAAACAACAAATAAAAACCCTCAGACTAGGCTGAAGAGGGTTGTCTCTAAACAGCCCGGGCATGTTGTAAACATCCCAGAATAACATTTTTCATATTCATTCAGTTTCGTGCAGGTAGCGCCGCTGATCTAGGCTGCATAGCAATACACCGCTCTCGTCTGACGTCACACGAACGTACAAGCTGGCTCTTCGTTTAAATACGTCACACGGCCCGAAGTTGTCTTCCCCTGACCTACACAGTCCCGTGAACAGTTTGTTTAGATGTGAAAATGTTGAAGGTAAAGGAAAGTAGACAAAGCTTTTTGCAAAAGTTAGTGGTTGAATTTGATGGCAATGTATTTTCTACGGATGGAAGTATACTATTGTGGAAATTGTGTGAAATTAAAGATAGCGCAGGGAAAGAAACGTTTTACTGTGCAGCAGCATTCCGGCGTGAAGACTGGGTGGTTCAGTTCGTTAGACGCTGGCCAACTGATCCCAAGGTCGCGGGTTCAAATTCAGCCCAGACCGATGGTTTTTAAGTGTGCTTAAAAACGGCAGCTCCATGTTAGTAGAACTACTGGCATGTAAAAGTACGCCTACGTGACAAATTTCCGGCACAAGGGCGACGCTGATATGATCCTGGCAATTGACAGCGTCGTTAAACAACAAAATAATTAGTTAATTAATTAAAGATAATGAATTCCGGCGTGAAAAACACTTAAGCTACTCTACGTACACAGGAAACAAAAGCATGCCGATTACTGCTTGGCGAAAACACTGGGAATCATCCAAAGCATCACTATTTTTATAGTGATGTTTGCAAAGCACTAGCTTCTGGCTATGTCCCATTAGCGAAGATCAATAACGCCACCTTTCGGCAATTGCTGCAGCAATATACGAAGCAGGCGATTCCACCCTCAGAAAAGGTTACTTGCAGGGTTGTTAAGAAGACACAATACGAAAAATACGAAAATAAGAAACATAGAAAATATGAATAAAATAAAAATATATTTGTTTCTATACATGAGACATGTGATGAAGATAGTCGTTATGTTGCAAAATTTGTTATTAGTACAGCAGAAGCTGACACCCTTCCAAAAGCATTTCTTCTAACTACCTAAGTTATTGAGGTAAGCACCAATGCTGTTTTATCAAAGCGTCCTTCTTTTGTGACCATAGGACATAAAGCACGAAAAAGTTTTACTTTTGGTAACAGACTACTAGATGTATGTTAGAATATGGCATGCAATTCTATAGTTGCATACCAAATTGGTTCACATAACATGTGTGTGTGTGTGTGTGTGTGTGTGTGTGTGTGTGTGTGTGTGTGTGTGTGTGTGTGTGTGTGTGTGTGTGTGAATGACAGTGTGAAAACTTTCCGCGAGTTAACAAACTGATATCGAATATACAAAGGGTGTTCCTGAAATCTCCTTCAAGAATAAGTCATTTTTGTAAAATAACTGCTAACGTACCTTGTCTCCTGAACCAATAGTAACACATTGGTACACGTGGATCAGAGCATGTGCTTATATTGCAGAAATTTCGAAGTAGTGAAATCAGTGGTTGACAGTTTTGATAGAGAAATTGCAGCTTCCATAGAGTTTCTCAAGACTTACTGGTTGATATTCAAATTAAAGGATGTTTTGCATATATCAGTGGCAACTTATCAATCTTGGCACAAACATGGCTGGAGGAAAGAGATGCGAACGTACATTCAGTTGTTCAAAACATCAAATATGCCAAACATTTCCAACAATGTGTAGGACAAATTGGACGAGAAGTTAGAGAAAAAATAAAAGAGTATATTGGATAAGAAAACTGAATACCAGTCAATGCGTAAGATCGAAAAAGTGCTGCAAGGTGAAATGTTTGACATTAGCATTTTTGAAGATTTTTCACCAGGGGGGCCTTGGTGGTATCAAGTATGCACCCATGACGTCTGTTGATGTAGAGATTAGCTTTTCAATGCAGAGGGATGTTGCTCAAGACAACCGGTGATCCTTCAAATCTTACGAATGGCGATGGTTCTTTACTACAATGCTGAATGAGAGGTATGTTTAGAAATGTCAGCTTCTTCTTATACCTACTTAAATGTGCATGGGTTGGATAAATTTATTATTAGTGTTGTTAAAACATTCGCCAGTTGCAAACGTCTTAATGACTGCATTTCAAAAATGTAAGGTCATGGTTTAAAGCTTTAATGCCTTTTTTCTTAAATTTCAGGACATTTTATAAGTCATTTTCTGGATTTTAGGTCAGTAACTTCTGAGTCCTAGTAATAATACACTTACACACTCTACAATGAGCCATTTTAAAGTTGGAGCTCACACACAACGAAAGAAAAGCTATCACTCCAGTTACAGCGACACCGCTAACATCCTATTAACCCGAAAGGACACTAATAGTGATAAATTGTGATTAAGAGTGTTTTCAAGCACTTTTGCTCGCGTAACTCCACCCTAAAATGCTTTACTGTGAATCCACTATGGTAGTATATCATCTAGGCGTCAGAACACGCCAGCCAACGCGACTCATGCAGTATCTCTCACAAAAGTAAATACCCAACTTCAGTGAGACCTGCGTACACACAACGCTAAAGAAAATCTCACTGCACCTGGTATCTACGTCACATTATTTATCGTTATACGAAGTCTTGACCGTTTAATTGGTGGCTTTAGGACACGGTGCAAGGATGTGCCACTCCGTTTGTTAAATAGCATTAACCAATAAACAAAACAAAGGATACAAAATGGCGTAGAAACGAAATACATATTTACGCTCTCGATCGTATTGGCTAAAAGAGAAAGGGTTAAAATGAGTGCACTCAGTTTGTCATACGGATATCTTATTATGATTGGTAGCCATACCCTATAGGCTAATGAAGGACACGCCTTTGAAGGGCTAAAACTTGATAAGCCCTCAGGTTAGCGCAGTGTATAATGAGTATGTGTGGGAAGATGTTCAGGGGGTGCAAATTAAAGCTTGAATGGTATTCGTTAAATGCATAGCAAGGTATAACTTTATAAGAGGAAAGTACACAACTGTATTCCCAAACTGTATCAAAGTTTGTTGATACATATAAGAAAAAATAACAAAATAATAAATAGATAAATGATAAAGTAGTACATTTTTCCTCCAACTCAAACTGGAATCGGTTAATTTGCCTTTACTAACCTATTGCTGATCACAGGAATACAGCAGGGATATAGACGAAAACATAACAATTTTATTGCCATAATATGCACTGTCGTATTCATATAAACCATCTCGTAAGTATATTTATTTCTAGGTTTTGAATATGATTAGCCAATTATGACAAAACAGTAATTTATTTAATCATAGAGATCTTCACCCTCACAAATGCATTACAGACGAGTAAATCATAAATCACTATATACAAACATAATTCTTCTTCTGATTACCCCCCGCCTTATGTAGGACATACAAGCCAGTGCCTAGGGCCAGATACCTGTCGGGGAGCACAGCAATCTATGGACCGGACAGAGTGAAGACCTGGAAACGCGTCATCAGCCAAGCACCAGGTATGTTAGTGAGCAAGAGGATGATATGAAATGCGCGTGAAGTCGATGAATGGAAAGCTGATTATGGAGCAGTTGGTGGAATGAGTGGCTGTGGAAACAGAATAACCCGGAGAAAACCCACCCTGACGCCACTTCGTCGACCACATGTGGTCCCTGGGATCAAACCCGGGCCACCTTGGTGATAGGCGAACGATCTAACCACTCTGCCACGGCGTCACCTATGCAAACATAATTAATAGGTAATATTCCTATAGTTCTATTTAATATTGCTGTTTCCATTTGAGTTCAATTAGCAGTTTTAAGCACCTATATAATACAATAAGTTTTTCTGCCAGCATGCATATATGACAAGTTGTGTGTGTATGTGTGCGCGAGAGAGAGATTTTAAATATGTATCAATAAATCGCTTTTATTGCTGCGCTATCAAGCAACCACGCTTTGCGATAGGTAAGGCGAAAAACACGCCTCAAAAGACCCCAGGAAATGATACAAAATCCGCCGATGAGTTTATTTGGCGTGCTTTGTATTACGCCTACCTCTGGATATCTCTCTCAGTTGTAGCTCATGCACCAAACATTTCTACATTTAGTTTCTTACAAACTGTTCCGTTGTGCTATTTCTTATTCTGTCACTGTGTCACACTGTTTACGTTCGAGTAAGTAAGTTAATGTAGCCGGTACCTGCAATTTCATAGCTCTTCTTTCTTTTCTGTATATTGTCCTAGGTCGGTAAAGGACTGTTGCTGAGCGATCTATCCTAAAATAAATTTCTAAAAAGTCCCGCTAAAACCGTCTTCTCTGACTTAGGTTTTAGCCAGGTTCCAATAATTGACCAATGACGGAAAAGCACTAGTAACTTAGGCCTGGAACACTTCCTTCCCAATTATAATGTCATGTCATGTGCGAATATCATTAACGTCCGCCGCTTGTAGTGACGTATGTAGTAAGAACTCTGCTAAAAATAAAAATGTCACGACGGGTGTCAATGTCACATGCATTGATTTCCTCGTTACAGTTAACAGAATGCTAAATTTAAACATATAAAAATAGCTCATTTCAGTTCTACTCCTCTCATGTGGAATGTAGAAAGTCAATTTGGCAATTACTTATACTTTATTTTTCACGCGGACATATTCTATCAGTGAGGGTAAGCATTATTGTTCACAAATGAGGCAGCTTATCTTACTGTTTCTGAAAACCGAAACCATAAGCCATGAATTATCCATTACACGAATTTGTATGATTTAATATCCCCGTTAGCTACACACTTAAACCAGGGGTGGGCAGAATAGTGTCTCCTCCGAATCCACTGTGTATGTAACCCGCGTAGTATTCTTTTTGGTTGGAGGAGTGGTATTTCTTCGCCTCTTAAACTGTTCACAGTGGCGGATTGATACGGTTAACGATCAGCGCTTTCTTTCAAACAGAAAAGAGGTGGTCATACTTTTACTGTGTGAAATCGGAATTACATACACTATCATCATCTGAACATACGAGAAGACGTTCAGACTCTGGCGGAATACTTGTAACAGCAATATGCAGTTGCGCCGAGAGGTGGTTATCTGAAACGCTAGTACTCAGTTTTGATTTTTCTATACACAACAGAGAAAAAAATAATCACAGACCTGTGTGGAGCAAAATATTGCTGTAACAGTGTAACAGAAGGAGCACATTCTTTCAAACCAACATACGAATATTACCTTACACAGTTCTTTGAACACGTCTGTGCCAAATAAATCTCTGCACTTATTTTACCTCATTAGATTTGTTTATAGATCTATGACTTCACATAGCAGTTAACTCTTGCATTAACTGCATCTAGAGTAAAAGGGTTAAGACACATTGAAATGTCACTCTCAAGATTCCTGAAATCATGAATCTATGTGAAGTAAAATCGGTTTTTAATTCAAGAATGGGAAAATAACTAGTTTATCCTCTGGCACTGTACCAAGTGATTTTATACATTTGAAATAAGTATTCCACAATTTAATTTGTTGTTTAAGAGAGTTAAATAATTAAATTATTTTGTTGTTTGTGTAGGAATTTCGTTCCACAGATGATCCTTTGCATGCCAATAAACCTACTTACACGCAGCTGTTGTTTTTAAGCGCACTTGAAAACCATCGGTCTGGGCCGGATTTGAACCCTCGACCTTGGGAACAGTAGGCAAGCGTCAAACCAACTGAGCAACCCAGATCGACTTAAGAGAGCTGTTACATGTCATGGAATGTGTGCTATGTTTAGATTGTAAACCTTCTAGAACTTTTCCACACTCAAATCTGTAATCATAACAAATACAAAAGATGATGGCGGTGGCGGAGGTGGTGGCGGTGGCGGTGGCGGTGGCGGTGGCGGCGGTGGTGGTGGTGATGGTGATGATGATGATGATGATAATAGTAATAATAATAATAATAATAATAATAATAATAATAATAATAATAATAATAATAATAATAATAATAATAATAATAATAATAATAATAATAATAATAATAATAATAATAATAATAATAATAATAATAATAATAATAATAATAATAATAATAATAATAGCAGAAAATGTATACAATATACATAAAAACTGTACATCAGAAAACACTACTTTTTTCGTTGTATGCGGCATGATATCTACAATAAAGCTGTTCAGTGCTGGCTCGAAGAAACCCATGTAATATGTTATTACAAATGAGGTAGACGATGTTAATTCCTCCACTGATACCGGTCGCGAAGTGACCTTTGGACTCTTGAAACCAACTAAGGAAGGGAGTATGCACCGTTGTGTTGCATAGCTGCACGGCGAAAGCTTAATGAATCACGCGGATTCACGAATTCGCTTTTGCCCACATCTGCACTAAACTAACCGGTTGGAACAAAATCTCCTTCCTCCGCTACATATTTGCACACCATTGTTATGCAGTAAGCTGAGGGTGAAACATTTATCCTGCTGCTAGATATATTATTCATAGCATTTTTATGGTGCAGATTCTATCCCATCAAACGGAATTAGCTATTTTGATGACTAGTTACACATTTTAACAGCGTTTATGAGTCCTATATAGATCATTTCAGCAATAAAGAGTCGGTCTGGCATTTTTTACTTCCTCTAATACGTATAGTAAGTAGGGGAAGTACCTATTGTGTTCGACCTAACAATTCGGTGTTGAGATTTCACCGGAAATGTGTTTTGAGACCCTCTGAATAAAAAAAAGCATTTTTAGGTAAAAAGGTCCTTGTGTGTGTGTGTGTGTGTGTGTGTGTGTGTGTGTGCGTGTGTGTGTGTGTGTGTGTGTGCGCGTGTGTGTGTGTCTGTATCTGTGTCTCTGAACAGCATAACTCAAAAACGAAAATTCGCTTAAACACCAAACTTGGTATTTAAGTTTAATATGTTTCAAAGCTGCGACACAAAGATCGTGAAGAAAATTGCTCTACCCTAAACTACCCTTTACGAGGACAATTTTTCAAAAATTTTGATTATATCAAAAATGGATTTACAATTTCGATTAAAATGGCAGGTGTTTAAAATATTATATCGCAAGAGATATACCAAATCTTACTATACAAAAAATGTAGGTCTCGTTAAAGCACATGTTATATACAAATGCATTTTTTGTGGAGAGAATAATTTCGAAGATATTCCTTTTTATTTGGGCGAGTTTTGCAATACCTAAGCTCTTCTCAAATGGAAGGTCGTTATTCATCTTATGTATTGGCCTTGCAAAGAGAACGTAAGTTCAAGGATTTCATATAGCAACCAGCTTTAAAAGATTTGACCATCGCTCAAAGCCTACTGTATCCCCATACTCCCCTTGCATCTACAAGAAACTTAGCAATAGACAACTTCTACAAACGTTTATCTCAACACGAAGAAGACAGAGAAATAAGAGTTTGTAAGGATGGTTAGTACAAGAGTAGAGAAAGTCATGTGAGTGCAACATATCAGATTTTTTAATATAGCAACAACTATTGAAACTGTGACTCAAATCCGAAATTGCTTGTAATCGCTAGTACAGTTCTTTTTTACCGTAATCTATGCTGCAAGTGATTATCTCAGTAACCTTCAACTGTAGTGCTAGACAGACTTCCGAATGTCACATTGCTTACCTCATATTCAAAACCCCAAATGTATCATAAATATTTTCAATGAGGATACAGAAAACCCTTATTTACATCGTCCTAATCAGTGAAGAGACAGTTAAACACTTCGAAAGTTTAGATTCCTAGAATGTTAAAAGCACCAAAAATTACCTACTTATAAATATTTGGCATTTTATGTAATAAATACAATATATAAATTTATATTAGGAAATAAATGTAATAAGTTATTATGTCACGTTACATCTTGCATTTTATTGAACACCCTATCTCCTAACATGTTCAACTGGAGCCCCCTCATGTCACACTTGCTGCACTTTTATGCTCGACCACGCCCAAATTTATTAATTATAAGCCAGATAGCGACCCTTTAATAGGCCTCCTTAAGTTCAAACTTTCATTAAAGGACTGGCATTCATCCAATCGGAGAATTCAATTTTCATTAAAGAACAGGTGTTCCACCAATCAGAGAATTCCCATGCAGCAACCGCAAAGCTCAATATCGATTAATTCTCGAAACGCAACTAGCGCAAGTTTGGAAAACGCTAAAATGTCGGACAAACACAAAACACACAAATTAACCTCAATACAGCATCAACTTCCAAAAATATTGCACTAAGCAGAGTCTCGCAAAATAATTTCACTTATTTTAAAATAAATAACTCATACATTAAATAAAGTTTCGTCTGAAAACCAATATATTGTATTTGCCTTCTATTTTTCACTGTTACGTAGCATTCCAAGGTTATCATTTTCATAATACAGCTGTGACGTGCTGAAAACGAATCGATCGTTTAGCGCCTGCGCAGAACTCCAAATATCAGCGGATGTAATATGTAGGTCAATGACCCTGGTGACTGTAAAACATTTTACAATACTCAACTATAAAATTAGGTATATGGTCGAGAATAAATTGTCGTATGAAACTTAAGTATAATGGTGATTAGGACGCTCACTTCGCTCGTTTCCTAATATATGCTCGCGTCTCGATTACTACCATGATAGTCTCGTTACAAAATATAATATTATGCTTTTCAACTATATTTCATGATAAGGTAGTAGCGCTTCATGAAAAGCACAACAATTAGCATGCACTTTCAACAAAGCGTTCTTTATTGTGATGTCTAGGGTAATAAATTACAAATTTAACATTTTGATTGAAAAGCATAACGCTCATATAAATATTCCAAGTAATGCAAGTAATGGTTTAAAACAGGGGAGAGAGATGGGAGTACCTGTGTATCAAAGATTCGTTACCAAGTGTAATAATCAAAGTTACAGTAAATAATTGAAGGACTGTAGAATAGTGTAACTGTGGTTGTTTGTAATGGGTTCCATTTCCCTAGTTGCTCAGTAAAGAAAAAGAACGTGAGACAAAATTAAAATTGAGGTTATATTTATGGACGCTCTAACTGCAATGGTCCCCAGCGTCCCATTCTATCCTCGGCTCAGTTTTTTTTTTTTTTTTTTTTTTTTATCAGACTTGAAGTTCTTTTACGTGCAGTAAATTTACGACGCGGAACATCGGCTTTACTATACTTCCAAAGAAAGCCATGCTAAGGATTTTTACCCCCAAAAGGAACCATTAACATCTGCAATCTCGGGAACCAGAGGCAAGCTTGTTACACCTAGACCACGGAGGATGACTGCGCGAGACAGCGTATGCCTTTATATCAATGATGTCTAGCCTTGTCTCTTTGGTGACACTTACGTACTTAGCTGCTATTCCCCACCTCCTCATTCAGTCGGAGGGTGAATCACGCCAGTGGCGTTTAGGCCCATAAGCAGTCAGTATCCAGTGACGGACACAAATAGGCGATTCAATGGCAGTTTCTAAGTCATAACTCGAATTTTCTGGGAATGTTCTAAGAAGACCTCTTCATTCTGGATGATTTTTGTATAAATGGCAATAAGTAAGAGACAGACAAAAGCTTACTCAATAAAAAAACGTGGATCTCGTTGAAACATACACTTTGTCAAATATTAATGTTTTTCTTGTGAGGAAATCGTTTCCGAGATGATGATTATTAGTTGTTGTTGTTGTTGTTATTATTATTATTATTATTATTATTATTATTATTATTATTATTATTATTATTATTATTATTATTATTATTATTATTATTATTATTATTATTATTATTATTATTATTATTATTATTATTATTATTATTATTATTATTATTATTATTATTATTATTATTATTATTATTATTATTATTATCATTATTATCATTATTATTTTTTTTAATTCAATTTGCCAATAGTTATACTTTTCTCAAATAGGAATATACTATTCGTTTTTTATCTCCTGGACTTGCAAAGAGAACGGAAATTCAAAGGCATCGCACAGCATGTAGCACTTAAAACATTTCACTATCGCTTAAAGTCTACGGTATTGCCCATATTTCCCTTGCATCTACAAGAAAATTAGCAATAAAATACCTTCTGAAAATGCTTATGTCGATTAAAATGTAGTATATAGAGAAATAAGCATTTGCAGGAATAGTGTGTATAAGAGTGAGTGTAGCTCTACATATATTTGCGAACAGAGTTTCTCCAAATTGAAGTATAGTAAAAGTTTGTATCGCAATAGGTTATGCGACGATCACTTGGTGGCTCTTCTAATGTTGTCATTTTGACTTTGTCGCCAAATATTGATAGACTTCTTAAACGTAACCAGTAGGTACCAAAGAAGTCGCTGATGAACAGATGTGTATTGCTTATGATCTGATAGTGCTTTCGTAAATCAAGCGCAACGTACATACGAGGGTGAGTCAAATGAAAACCGGAAATATTTTTACAGTTCCTTTATTACAGAGTTGAAACAAGTGCACTATTTTTCAGTGTAGTTCCCCTGCTTTTCGATACATTTCCGCCACCGATTCGGGAGAGCATGGATACCTTGGGGGAGGTGGGGGGGGGGGATCTTTTGGCTGTGCACATAGCCACTCATGCACCACCTTTTTCACCTCCGTGTCGGTCGCGAACTTGTTGCCACCTAAGGAGTCCTTTAATGGGCCAAAGATGTGGAAGTCGGAGGGCGCGAGGTCAGGTAGTAAGGAGGATGGTAGAGGCACTCTAGACGCAAGTCCTTAATAGTCGCCAAGGTCGCACGAGTCGTATAAGGTCGTGCGTTGTCATGCTGGATGAGAACAACTGTTGAGAGGAGTCCACGGCGCTTGATGCGTATGGCAGGTTTCAGAATGTCACCGTCTTGCCCTTTTCCGTGTAATGCTCCACTATGGGACCCGTCTGTGCTGCTGTAATCGCCTCAGCTGTCACAACTCGATGTCCCTGGCCTGGCCTGGCCTCGGCACGTCCGCCACACTTGTGAACTTTGTACACATTCGTCGAGATGAGTCTGCGATAAGCATGGAGCCCCGTACTCTGCCAACATGCCTCCACTGTGTAGGAAACGGATCACTCCGCGCTGCTCTTCTTTGGTGCACTCCAACAGAAGGGTGGCCATATTGGAAACTCCCGTATCGCGGTGCTGCGTCACATGGAGTCGCAGGACCAATGCCAATTGATGGCGGGAGAGTTCACACGCATGCGTGCCGGTTCTGATAGTAATAACAGAGGTTTTCTATAGCAGTTTTCCGCTTTTCATTTGACTCACCCTTGTATAACGAACTCGCCTTTGCAACACAATGCACGTCGGAGTGTTAAGGAATGGCAAAGTGTGAGTATAGTGGAAGGAGGTAAATCCAACCTGCCCTCTTTCGCAAACATTGGACAACGCTGCTTTAGATACATACACAAACCAAAGACATATTCTGGATTTTCCAATTACAGCACAATGAACTGATAAGCGTACCTATCTGATAGAGCGATTAAAAACATAATGCTGTTTTCTGATCAGAGGCTGCATTCTTTAATGTAAATATATGCAGGCTAACAATGTAATAACCATGGTAACGCTACAAAGGCGTTGGTCAATAAAGATGAACATGCGATACGTACACACACTATCAGAACTTGAAATTTAGTACGTAAAAGAGAACTTGGTATAACATGGTGGTGAACTGTGTAATGATGCCCAGGATTCATTCCCGCTTTCTAAATCAGAGATGACTTACCCAGGATGATGAAGTTCAACATACTTCACCTGCACCACTATGAGGTTGGGTACTAAATATGCTAAAGTATCATTTCAACTGC
Organism: Tenodera sinensis; assembly: GCA_030765045.1. Lineage (NCBI taxonomy): Eukaryota > Metazoa > Arthropoda > Insecta > Mantodea > Mantidae > Tenodera > Tenodera sinensis. The sequence continues at coordinate 173,614,310 of CM060964.1, forward strand.
TTATGTACACTAATGTAAATATCAACTTTTCAGATAGGTATATGGTGCTGAGTACAAGCATGTAAATAATTACATCTGCACAAAGATTATACGTTTAATTAATTAGAATTTTATAGAATGTTCACAAAATCAGTATATTAATTTATTTCAGTCATTGGCAGTTCGGCTGTGATGATCTGTCTTCTGAATTAGATCACCCAAAATTAATTTCAACGAACTTAAAACAAAAAATATTACATACAAGAAGCTTTTCAGCTCTTTAAAGGAAGTTTTAAAGAGGAGGAAACAAGTTGCATCACATTAGCGCTGAAAAATCCCACCGAACCGCAATATTACGCTCCGTTCAACTTGGACACACACTGCTCCACCTCGAACAGTGACATAATGTATTAACGCTCCGTAAGTGATAGGTAACCAGCAATATACCTACACTGACTAGGTTCACAGGTATTGATCACCAGAGATTACAATAGCTACATACAATCAGGACTGAAATTACCTACTTCGCACCGCTAGGCAGAGAAAAACATTTCCGGCCCCTGATCCTGACGGAATCCACTACCAAGTTACCTACAAAAACATTGCCTAACATAATAATAATGATGATGATAATGATGATGATGATGATGATGATGATGATAATAATAATAATAATAATAATAATAATAATAATAATAATAATAATAATAATAATAATAATAATAATAATAATAATAATAATAATAATAATAATAATAATAATAATAATAATAATAATAATAATAATAATAATAATAATAATAATAATAATAATAATAATAATAATAATAATAATAATAATAATAATAATAAAAATAATAATAAACACCGCATACGGAACAAGTTCAATGTGGCAATGAGTGGTTTAAGGCGTGTTTACCCTGTTGCAAATTCTTCCCAGGGCAGTTGCTGTGTAGTGTCAGACTTGATTGAGAGGACTGTTGACTTGAATCTGTGACCTAGCTGACCGTATATACGTATTTGTTGAATTTTTGAGGGTGAGAAAGAACGCTCGGCTAAACAACTGGTTACAACAGACCACAAGAGTATTTTAATGTACCTACTCCTAATATCTAAATAGGCAGGTAGCTGTTGAATGTAGTTTTCAAGCAACACTCTATACAATGTTCTAAGAGAGGAATAGTTTTATTTCGTTGTCCTTGATATATTCTTTAAAATGAATAATCTCTAAACTCAAACATTCTTCTAAATCGTATCTGTAATACACGTACAGTTTTGTAGCAGCTTTTAATAGTCCAGGGAAATTACTCGGGATGCCAGATTTTCTGTAAAAATCTGCCAGTGATTGTTTTGTTAACTCCAATTCAGACATCATGTGACTATAATAACCAGAAATGAATTTGCCCGGGATTATTGATTCCGCGTCATTATTACTGTTTGCAACATGGGAAGCGCCTGACTAGGTTAAACCCCGCGCACCACAGTTTTCGGTACTGTTCACTAACATCATTACACTGATGTATCTGCACTGGAACTGACACAAGCTCATTTACTTTACCACACTTTCTCACACTTTCCTCTTTACTCATTGCGTTGTCTTTCCCGATATAGCTTTTCCCAACCATTTTTATGTAGGTATATTAAAATGTAAATTACATTGGCATTAATGAACAACTGCTCTCTTCACTTTGTAAATTAAACTGAACTGGCAGGTGTCTGACTAGTGGATGAACGCATTTTCTTCCAAGTTTGAAGGGGCAGGGTTAAGTGTTGACACTGGCGTCTTCATGACAAAGCTTACGATGCCTTTCTGACGTGTAGCACATGACAGGACAGCAGTAAAACACTGAAAAGTGCTGACGCATTCGCTCTGGTAGTATAATAAAGGAATGTCCAGTTTTTCACTGACAAAGGCAAACCCCTACTTACATTTGAGAGTATTTTTGCCAGAATACTTCCCATACATATCATCGTGCGTTATATTCGTTCACTATGTTAAATATTTATGAACAATTATTATAAAATTAAAAACAAAACTTAACAGTAACCGCTCAAAATGCCCCCCCCCACTATAATTTGCTGCCCTAGGCTTAAATACGCCCCTGCATTACTTCTGTTAATGAACAAATGCATGCCTAAATGAAATAGTAGCACACACAAACCTATGTAGCTCTTTGTATTGACAAAAATAACACTTAGTAGAAATATAATAGATAGATAATAGTAAAAATATATGAAGATTTTAAATAAAAACTAACCTTACGTGGACCAAGGCCTATCAGCTGACCACTGCGTCCCCATCTTTCTCCACTACAGGCGTCATAAGTGGGGTGTAGAACTGGAGGGTGGGGAGCGATCAGCGTCCAGAGCCCTCCCGGCCTTTTATGTGACCTTGGCGACCTGGGGTCACTACTTCTTTATCAAGCAGCTCCTCAATTAGCCCCTCAGGGACCTAACGGGGCTAAGTGCACCCCGTACCAGAACTTCTCATGTCGGTACCAGGAATTGAACCCGCATCTTCCGCGCCAGAGGCAGGCGGGCTACCACTGCGCTACGGAGGTGGTCATGAAGTTTTTAAATACTGAGCAAATTCTTATGAAGTGCCGTTAGCAAATAAATGAAGTGTCGAGATGCGAGGCAGCATAAAGAATGGCTGTAGAAGATGTGTCATAATGATACCTGATACCAGTGTTATCAATCAGTCCTCACGCATGGATATCTCTCTTCGTTAGTAACATTTGTGAATGGGAATATTTGTGATCAACATTATGCAAATCCTCTTATAATACCTACATCAAATGTTTCGTAACTCTACATCACCGAGCGAGATAGTTCCGCAGTCACGTGCGAGACTCGCTTTCGAGAAGTCCCGGGTTTCATTCCCGTCGACCGCTGTCTCACCTTGAGCTTTTCATGGTTTTCTCTGGCCTATAGACGAGTGCTGGGGTTGTTTTTCATCAACCGTCATTTTCTTTCCATCATTTTCCGTTCATTCCTCTTCCTTCTCGTGTTTCAGGCGTGATTACATGCAGGTTTCGTGGCGCATGGCGGTGCTGGGTTGTCGTTCAAAGCAAAATACTCTTCCTGTGAACAATAAAGGTTGCTTGGTTGACGGGTCGTTCATCTCCTTCCTAGGTAACTTTAGGAGTGAGACGGGTCTTTGAGCCTGAAGTTTTAAGAGACTTCCGCACGTCCCTGAGATCTGAAGCCTCCAGTGACTCCTCCATTTCACCAAAGGGGTAGTCGCTACAATAGAGTTACGTATACTTATCTCTACATTACACAAAGTGACGTCAGTGTGACATAAAACTCAGGTATGAATTTGTTGAGAGTATGATATGGAATACATTATCAACTGATCTAGTAGCAAGATTGTCATCATCATGAGCAACATGCCCAAAAGTGAAGCTTCCTTACCGATCATTCAACTGTCCACACGACAGCTTACACTATGCGAGTTGAAATGCAATGGGTTGTATTACCTGTACAAAAGTACACTAATGTGGACAACGAAGGAGTGAGTGGCACTTATAGTGAAGGTACAGATATAAACCCTTCACTAACATGAAAGAGGATACATGCACGGTATAGTGAGACTATGTTATCACCAGGTACAGGAACTTCTAAGCATTAAAGCCAAGACAGTGGAAACGATTGAACCGTCACTTGGCACGTCACGCCACACAGGCCAGCTTCTACTTGCCGAATGTGGTATACGCATCTCACGCTCTCTTATGTACAGAACCTCTGCCGGTACACGCCCCACGTTTGGCAAAAGCGCTCCGCTTGAGCATTGGCCAGCGTTCACATGCCTTTAACTTTTGCGAGTAGTATAACATTGTGTAAAGTGTAACTTTTAGTTTCAATTGTTATAAAGTGTGATCCATTACAAATTGCGAATGTAAGAAAACGTTTGAGGTTTAAAAGCTGACCTCCCAAAAATTATGGTAAATTACACATGTGTCTTTCGTTTACTACGCCCTTCATATATTTTAGTCCCTAATAGCAGTTGTAAGTTACTAGATTGTGTCATCGATTAGAAATTCCGGTTGTTACCCCCGACTGGCGTTATGCTACATCAGTGTGAACATTTTGTGCAACATTAAGGCAAAACTTGCAAGCAGATTTGTGTGGTGTCATTTACACCTTTCAGTTCGTTCCTGGTCCATGTGATTGAACTAAACGTGCTCGACACAGCATTCTTTTGGGTGCTCTTGGCTTCCGTTGAAGGCCGCGTCATTTTGCTTGAAATTGCCGACGTTTCGCTCATCCTCTTGTGAGCTTCTTCTGGGTTCTTGCCCGAACTTTGCCCTGTTGCTGTCGCTTATATTCCAGATGCGATTCTCTGGTGGTCCCGTCCCCTTGTTTCTGATTGGTTGCCTGTCTGCCAATGGCAGCTTGTCCCGGTGTCACTTCTTTTTTTGTGATCTATGGGGAGAATACTGTGGTGTTTTCTTCTCTGGCTGGTGTCTTTAGGACTTTTCCCGAAAGTAGGATTCTTCTCTGGTCCATTAGGTTTCGAAGACGTGTGGCTGTTTGTTCGGAGGTGGTCTGTTGGTTCCACCCCCTGCCTTCCATTGGCTGACCTCCTGCCAATGGCTGTGCTAGTAAGAAGGTTTTTCAAGTGCTATGAAGCTGCTTTCCACTGTCCCTGTTGATACTGTTCTTTTTCTTTGAAGATCTCCATACTTTCTTGAGTCAGTCCGTGAGAGAAATTGTTGCAGGTGGCTAGTTCTACTTTATCAAAACAGCGGACCGGCAACCAATCTGAAACAAGGGGACGGAACCACCAGAGAACCGCATCTGGAATGTAAGCGAGAGAAACAGAGCAAAGATCGGACACGAGCGCAGAAGAAGCTCACAATAGGATGAGCGAAACGTCGCAATTTCAAGTAAAACGACGCGGCCTTCACCGGAAGCCAAGAGCACTCATTAGGACACCGGCCGTGGAAGCCTACGCATTCATTCAGCAGCATTCTTTTTATCATTCATGCCCCTACCTACCAGGTCTACAACAGTATATTATGGACACTGATATCGCACTATGTAATTCCAAATAAATAAATATTTTGTTGTTTAACGACGCTGTCAACTGCCAGGATCACATCAGCGTCGCCAGTGTGCCGGAATTTCGTCCCACAGGAGTTCTTTTATATGCCAGCAAATCTACTGACATGAAGCTGTTGTTTTCAAGCACGCTCCCAGACGATACATATGGAAGTATTATAAGTTCGTCTGATTTTGACAAAACAGATGTACTTCCGTACTATATATTGTAGCGTTTTGACTCTTAAACCATACCAAAACATGGCAATGCATGCTTTGCATTAATAAATTTAAAGAATCTGCTTAACGAAACTGCCTTAACAGCAGCATATTTTCCCTACTTTCACTCTGGGATATGGAATTATTTTCTGGAGTAATTGAGCACATGGCAATTAAGTGTTTATATTACAAAAAAGTGCCATGCGTATTATTTGTGTTGTTTTCCGTCATTCTTGTAGGCCATTATTCATTATTTAAGGATACCCATCTGTGTAAAAAGGCTAAAAATTTCAAAAATTGTCAAAAATGGATTTTTGTTTTATCAAATAGCTTAAATCTTCTGCTTTATTTTGATATGCTTTTTATAGCCTTACGGCCTTTTTAACTACGTCAGGTCGCCGCCTAACTGATTGCTTGTAAGTGGTCGTGTCCATTTAAATCCATACAGTTCCATTATCCTTGCTATGACTTCAAACTTAGTTATTCCATGTTTTTATTTTTAACACTATTTGCTCTTTAAAATGCTCCACATGATGCAATTTTCAGTACTTATGCATGAAATTTCGTGTATCTGTTTAGAAATAACATTAAAAAGAAATGATGAGATAATTTTTTCATAACGTGAATAACTGCTGAGTAATTAAATATTAAATTTTACATTTCGAAATTTAAATGAAAAAAATTATGAATTTAAACTTTAAAATTTATTTTTATCCAAACTAATAACAGGATTAAAAAATCATCTCATCAATTTGCTAACATTCTACTACAGGACATAACTGAAAATTATTAAGTTTTTAAAATCAAAATTGCATCATGGGGAACCATTTATACAAATATTTAAAAAAAATAATAAAATATTAATATGTTAGCAAATAATCTGACTAAATGTATGAAATTTAGCACAGTTACTCCTCACTATACAGTGATTGTTGTGTTAAAATTTCAAATCAATCCAATGAAAACTGTAGATTTTCAAAATTTCACAGATGGGTATCCTTAAAACCCCAAAAATTCATACTCTTGCTGGTGAATACATATATTCTCTGTTGAACGTGCTTATAGATAATTATGATAACTTTACTCTTGCTGTGCATGATCACATTAAGAGGCATGCAGGTGATCAGCATAGACCAGTAAATAACTTAAAACTGTTTCAGAAAGGATGTCACTGCTCTGCAATAAAAATATATAAAAACTTCCCATGTTACCTAAAGTTACTAGGCAATCATAGTCAACATAAAATTTTTAAGAACAAATTGAAGTCATTCTTATATACTCACTTCCCATACACGGTAGAGGACTTCTTTAATATTTGGTCAACATGAAAATGTTAAATATATAGAGCAGATTACATATAATGGTGACTTATAGCATGTTGTGTAGTTTACTCTTGAAAGGGTGGTGCTTCAAATTTTTTTTTATTTTCCCTCTTTCTTTCTCAAAGATAGAGGGCAATAATAGTATTATTGGTGATGGTTATACTAGTAGTCATCTTGCACGTTCAAATGTATGGCGTGTTCAACGTCCCTGAGCTCTGCTCCAAGTGGGACCAAACGAACGAACAGACAATAAATTAATAAGGAAAATACTGCTTCTTCCATCGAGAACGTTTGATGGAGGTTCTCAAATTTATATTTAAAACGTTTCCATGTTTTCTTTTGCTGGATATTTTCCATAGTAATACACTGTGCCATACTTTGAGACAAGACTGATGTTATTTACTATATTAAACTGGAAAGCACATGCCCGCTAGTATTTACAAATAAGATAAACGAAACATTTGATAATAACATACAAGTCAGCTGACTGACGAGCCCCACGTCTGAACATCAGCTAGGACACAAATGTAACCTCTTCTAGACGACACACAATCACCACACAAAACGCATATCACCTTTTAATGCACTTTTATTACGATAAATGTTACACTGATGTCTATAATCCTGGTACCTTTATTCATTTCTGTTATGTGCGGTGTTTAATGCCATCAATATCGCTCCAATTGAGTTAATTATGCTAACAACCTTGACAGGGAGTGTGACTGTTGATGTGTGCTGCCATACTCGAGAACAGCATTAAATCTCTTCACGTGGTGGGCGGTAAAGTGAAGAATACACATATTATTTGGCATTCTAAAACACAGCCCCATTAAATTTCGGTTACAAGATGTGTAACTTAGGAACCAAATATAAAATCAATAATAAACGACGTTTACCTGTACAAGTAGCGTGCCAAACTGTACTTTAAATTTTGGACTAAAACAACTTATCGGGCGCATTCTGCTAGAAAAAGAATGATTGAGGGTTCTCGATTTGTGATAAACAGTAATACAGTACCAATAATAAAGATCACTTTCTGAGGAACATAAACACCTATGCTACAAAAAAGTGCATTAAGCAGGGAGCTCTACGCTATTTGTATTGCTTTGAATAATATTTCATAGCACCATAGGCAGCTAATACTTTGAATATCACTGCGATAATTCCAAATGTTACAAAATGTCCGACAATCCGTCGAAGTTCAACTTCTTCCAAGGCCAAAGGTATAGTTTATCCTGGAAGCAGTTAATGCATGGATAAGCACATTTATCAGTAGCTAAAATTTTATCTTAACACTAACCAGTGTACCACGTGACCTTTAACAACTTAAAGTAGCAGGATGGTTACTACCAAAAGCTTAAATCACGTGGGACTCACATTTGAGATCCATGGCTAAAATGTTCACCCCAAATGTTCATTTAAACGAATGTAATGTATAGTGTGAGATATCCAGTGAAGCAGGTTGTATAACTCCCAAGCTACTTTGGGGCCCGTGTTATAACACACATCTAATTTAATAATCTTATTTCTAATTTAGCACATTTTTCTAAAACAAAGCTCGTTACGTGCATGCACAGCTACACACCTTATTGGAACACATGGAGATAAATTGGCAGATGTTTTCATCCGAGCATTTGATGTACAAAATGTTAAGCCGGAATTAAATGAGGACTAGGACAGCAATTTTTTTTCTTTTTTTGCTGTTAAAGTTTTCTACGGATTGAGGCTGTTACTTCACTCACGTTTTCACTCCGAAGAGGCACAATATTCACGTCTACATGAACATTAAATCCACACATGACATTTATTAAAACGGTGCAGCACCAGGTAACACGACACACTCGAGCGAGGCGCGCACAACAACACCGGGATATCTACTGAGCCATGGACATTTGGGGACGCACCCTCATTTGCAGCGCCTCCGTTCGTGGCGCTAGTGCATGCCATGAGATGGTGGAAAAGGAGGAATAAGTGTATAAGATGAGCAAGAGGAAGATTGTATTCGTTTATTTGCAATCGATAATTGGGCGGGGCGGAAGTGCTCCGATACTAAACAAATAAATGTGCGCATTACTTCGCAAAACATACGTCATTATCTATATCCTGAGGCAAACGCACCTGTTGAAAAACACCCATCACACAAACACAGTTTCGGAGCTACTGGTTCTACTATGTGGAAAGGAGAAATTCTCACACTGCTTTAGCTTTCATATCACCTCACACACCCTTCCTTCAAAATTAGCTACATATTGGTTTTCCTAGTCACAAGGGTACATACATTAAGAATCTGATGTGTTGCACTCACATGAGTTTCTCTACTCACCCTTGTACTATTCTTACAAGCCCTTATTCCTCTATCTACTGCATATTAACAGAGATAAATGCTTGTGCAAATTATAGTACTCTTAATTTTCTTGTAGGTGCAAGGGGAATACGGGAATACAGTGGGCTTTGAGCGATAGTCAAATCTTTTAAAGCTGGTCGTTATATGAATGATTTGAAATTCCGTTCTCTTTGCACGGCCAAGAGATAAAAAATTGAATAACGACCTCCTATTTGAGAAAAGTGTAAGTGTTGCAAAACTCACACAAATAACAAGGAATATCTCCCAAATGTTTCACTGCATAAAAAAAATATTTGGACACACATTATGTATTTTAACAAGATCTGCATTTTGTGTATAGTAAGATTTGGTCTATCTCTTACGGTTTACCAGCTATGCAAAAGTCACTAAGAGTAAACAGGACTATATGGGCTATAGCCAGAAAATTCAAAATAATACATTTCATCTGCCATAAGAATATGGCATTCTAATCAAAATCATAAAGTCATTTTCGAGAAAATCAAAATTTTCGAGAAATTTTCCCGGTAAAGGTTAGTTTAGGGTGGGCGAATATTCTTCATATTGTTCGTGTCGCATCCTTGAAATATATTAAACTTGAGTATCAACTTTGATTGTTAAATGAATTTTCGTTTTTGAGCTACGCTGTTCACAAGCACACGCTCACAGACACAGACACACACACACGGACTTTTCTAAAACTATTTTTATATTTTATTCAGAGGGTCTTAAACATATATTTTCGGTGAAATCTAGATATCCATACCTTGGGTAGAATAATTAATACTTACCCTACTTAGTATACGTAGTAGTAAAACCGTTCGTTCATTTTCGTTTACATTTATTTTACAAAATGTATATTGTTCGTCACGGGTGTTTAATTATTATTTGTGTTATTAAATTGTTTGGTTTTAAAATAAAATAATCAGAAATAAAGGGAAGACCAAAGTGTGAACATTACATAATTTCTTGAGGTCACGGAAAAGGCGACAGTGAGAAAGTGTGTTGCCAGGGGAAATAAATGTGATCTGCGTCGATAAAGATAAATTTGTAAAACATTCGCAATTATCTGTCATCGGACATCAAATGCAAGAGAATGTAAAAGTACAAGCATTATTATGAAAGTGTAACAATTTATATGTGTTGTAATTACTGTGAAAAGAATTAAATTTGGAGTTGTGTTAACTATGTGTTACAGTCCTTAGTAGTTTGGATGCTCAAGCCCAAACATAATCAGCTCAACCCGAAGCGCCTGAGATAATTAAACAATTAAAAATAACAGTAGTCTCATGCTCACCGCAACAAAATTGTAAAAGAAGAGAAATCGTACCACAGTAGAGAACATGAAAATGTATCTGTCCCATTACTAGGGCCCAGATTTTTATGACGTCATATTTTTATCCTGGCTAATTTTTCCATGCCTAAGTTAATTTAAGCACGTTTCTAACATTTATGAACACAATGAATAAGCTTTTATTGGTCATATAAATGCATATTTGAACACACTTTAGTGTTAGGTCATATTTTGGTAAAATACACGAATAAGAACATACGTTTAGTCATATTTTAGTAGTATTTAGCACTTCCAGTATTTTTGTAAACATCATTAATGATTTCTCCCTCGGCCTATCATAAAATGTTGAGGGCTTGGTTTGATGCTGCAAACTGCTATTGCATAGACTACAGTGAGATTGAGAAGATTTTCAATAACTTCGACGAAAATGATTCATCTTCGATCAAAAATGTACAGCAGTTGTTTTCATTCACCATGACCAGAATCTTGAATCACTCTGTAATATTAGTTTGCAGGCTTAGGGAAAATTACGTCGTGTGCTTGAAAGAAATCCTGCATATACCTAAAACATTGTGTAAAATTGCGGCGGCGCCGTGGCCGAGCGGTTAGACCATCCGCCTATCACCAAGGTGGCCCGGGTTCGATCCCACGGATCCGTATGTGGTATTTGTGATGCAGGAAGCGGTGTTTGGGTGGGTTTTCGCTGGGGTCTCCGGTTTCACTCGCTAGTCATTCTAAAAACTGCTCCATCATCACCTTTCCATTTATCCATTTCACCTGCATTTCCTGTCATCTTCTTCACCCTCATGCCTGGCACTAGGCTGAGCACGCGCTTCCAGGTGTTCACTCTGTCCGGTCCATAGGTTCGTCTGCTCCCCGACAGAGGTCTGACCATAGGCACAGGCTTGTTATTCCTAGGGGATGTAAGTCCTACATAAGGGGAGGGTAATTAGAGGAAGAAGACGTGTAAACTTGGTGACATTCTTTGTGGCAAAGAAGCAGAAATCAATGAGAGCGAATCAGAATTTTCGGCTAATGTTTTCCTTATTAGAAATATACCCCCATTACACCGTGTGATGTACAAAGGAGTTTCTCCAAGTACAAGTCTGCTTGCTCAATAACCGAAGATACTTCAAGTTTGACAATCTGAAACTCCATGTCGTCATCCAGTGCAATTCTGCTAAAAATTAAGGTTAAGAGAGGCGTGAATTATCCCATCTCTAACTATGAAAAGAAAATGCAGGTTCTAGGTTATACATATTAATAGGATTTTAGGCCATATTTTGGACGTTTTTACAGGATAAGTGCATACATATTTCAAGCACGTTTAGGTCATAAATCCGAGCTCTACTCATTACTAATAACCATTAATGTTTTGTCATGTTATATCTTTCAACAGTTCTTTTTATCACGGATTCTGTCTTATATTGTACGATATTCATGCTGTAGCTAAACGATTAGTATGATGCCATTTATTTTTCATATAATTCGCGTAAATCACAATGAATAGCATCATAGAAATGGATTCAACCAAATAATATATATATTATTTGGTTGACTCCACTTCTATGGATGAAATAATATATATTGTATTACACCTATGAGACAGTCGTCAACTCTTACAATTTGGATAAATATAAATTAACGGCAACAAATAGTTTGTAACTAAACTTCTTTGTGGTGTTAATTACTATTATTTACTCATTTTGTGTACTCTATATGCTTTTGGTCACCTGTACTTTCAGGCAGATGTTTTAAATAACAAAAGACCTATAGTGATATCGAAATAAGAAAACCACTTGAATTATACAAACGCTAATAATGGCTGTAAGCATGTGATCGCAGAGAACGCTCCGATTGCTTCCTAACAGAAGTTCCTCTCTCTGAGGAAGAAAACTAAATAGATCCATTTTGTAATGTTACTCCTGATTTATAGTGCTTTTCAAATGGGAAGAGTTCTGATCTGCAGCCAATGAGATACGTTTACATGCACAGCGTTGCAAGCTCATTACCCCCACTCTTCATATTTGTTGGCACGCGTCAAGCCCCACTTAAGGGTAAAGCAATATGACAACACAGCAGGACTCTGATTGGTTACCGGCATGGAGCCGCTGAAGGACAAACTCCTTCCCATTTGGACCTAGACTTCTCCGACCGTGTCCGAAGGGAGGTACGTCGATATCCCCGAGGCCCTCTTGAAGACGCGGATCGGCTTCCTATCGTCAAACCCAGTGAAGTCCAGGGCGTACTCCAACGTCTCGACCACAAAAAGGCCGCGGGGCCTGACGGGATGACACCTGTCATGCTCCGCCACCTTCCTTTCAAGGCCGTGCTCTACCTGACAAAGGTTTTCAATATGTGCCGCGCCCTCAGCCACTTCCCACGTGAGTGGAAAGAGGCCCGGGTGATTTGCATACTGAAGCCAGGGAAAGACCCGGTCCATCCTGCCAACTACCGATCCATTAGCCTCCTACCCGCACTCTCGAAAGTATTCGAGAGGCTAATACTCGCCCGCTTGTCCCCTACCTTAGGGGACATTCAAGCCATCCCACCCCATCAGTTTGGGTTCCGGCCTGGCCACTCAACACCCCAGCAGCTACTGCGTCTGGTGGAGGCTGCCCCGCCCTGGGATACCAGGACAAGGCCTACACCGCCGCGGTCTCTCTGGACGTTGAGAAGGCCTTCTCTACGACCTGGCATGCCGCTCTCCTCAGGAAACTCATCCAACTGGAGCTACCCACACGCCTCATACACCTACTACGTTCATTCCTTAAACACAGATCCTTTGTGGTCTCAGTGGCGGGGAATAAATCCACACGCAGGCCAATCCGAGGCGGAGTCCCCGAAGGTTCTGTTCTATCCCCCACACTCTTCAGCATCTACGTGGCCGACCTACCTACCGAGCAGCACGTCAACATAGCCCAGTATGCTGACGACGTGTTGCTCTACACAACACGGGCCCAAATGACCTTGTTGTCGACGGGCCCTTAAATTTAACACTCCACTCCACTCTACACAACAAACAGACATCCTAACAGAACTTTCCTCCCAATACAGCGACACCTCCGCCTCATCCAAGAATGGTGCAGGCGTTGGCGATTGTCCATTAACCCGGAGAAAAGCCGCGCCATACTTTTTACTAAGCGCCGATTCCCCGCCAATCTCACCACATTCACCTATCTACGAAGAAGGATTGAATGGGTAAACTCCATCTCCTACCTCGGAGTGAAGCTTGATAAGGACCTTACTTTTCGGGAACACATCAACGACCTGTCAGCGCAGGCCGGCGGGGCAACTGCCTCACTGTATCCCATGCTGCGGTCGGGGATGCCAATTCCCCTGAAGCTACGTCTTTTTCGGGCTCTCATAATCCCACTCCTCCTATACGCCTGCGAAATCTGGGGCATGGCTGCAGATTCCCATCTCCTGCGTCTGCAGCGTATACAGAATAGAGGACTTCGGATAATCTATTCTGTATGCCGCAGATTCCCTTCGAGACTACTGCACGAAGCCTCGTCTCTTCCGTACGTGGAGGACGAAATTAGGCTCCGGGCAACAAAATTATACGACCAGATTCCTCAACACAGGAGTGCCCTGGTTAGGTCTCTTGGGGACTATGACCCCACTGAACGCACGCGTGTGCGACACCGGGTTCCCCGCATGGCTTGCGGGCATCCCCGGTAACGAAGGAGACACCCCTTCAACACCGAAAGCTGAACACCACGACAATCCTCCAAGATAAGCTTGGATTCAAAATTCAAAATTTAATGAACCTCCATATTTGGACCTTTACACCAGCAGTGCCCAACGGAAGTTGCACATTGAATAAGCAGCCGCTGAGGAGCATAATCTTGCTACCTCCTTACTACCCACTACCTCAATTTTCACCCGCCACCCTGCAAAACCCCACATCCCGTCATTAAGTGGTTAAGTCCTAAAAGGGCAGGTACACGCATGACACACCTCGGGCTGTTCCCAGCCTGCCAGATAGCGTCGTCGTCGTCCTTCCCATTTGAAAAGCACAGTAGTGCTGTCGTTTTGCAATACCGGTGTTGATATTACGTGACTTTCTTAGGCCGGATTTACTATAAGTTTTATACAGATAGACATTTTCCCATTTTCCCATGCAGTTTCATTGTAGTCAAAAGAATTTGAAGTATATATTTTTCATAACATTCAGCACTTTTTTTATACAACACTGTTTTAAAATTATATTTTGCTTAAAGTCATTAGAGCCATACTTGGAATCAATGAAACAATTATTTTAAATAAAGAGTTGATTGTAATATAAGTTATGTAAAAGGCCTGTCACACGGTTCGATAGATAATACCAGGGCTAGGGAGCTGGTACTCTCGGAGCGCAGCCTGCTCACGAACTTCAACTAATAACTAGGTAGAAAAATGAAAATCGCTCAAGCTGTCGCGCTAGTCGCCCAGGCCTGGGTGTGTGTTAAATGTGCTCTGTTGATGATACGTTAAAACACACACACAGACACACACACACACACACACACACACACAAACAAACAAACTGAAGCACACACGCTAAAGTGCAAAAATGTCTCTGTTTTTCTCTCACTTTTTGAATGAGTAATGTATTGATCTTTCAATACCCCCAATTCGGTTATCAATGGATTCATTTAGATTTCTGTGTCACAATATTTGCTCCCAATATTTGCTCATTCTTTTATGCTCGTGCTCTGACTTGGAAGTATAAAACACTTGCGTTCCTGCTTGGGGATATATAAAGCCCATTTTGTCAAGTTGCTCTATTTCGTCAGGTAACTATAGACTCCCTGTTGCCAATCAACTCTCTGTTTCAACTCACAAGCAATTTGTTCAAATAATGTCACAGCTTGGCTGTTAGAGTGTTCGCCTATGACCTAGGCGGCCCGGGTTCGATCCCAGGGACCCGCATGTGTATTCGCGGTGGGAGAAGCGGCGTCAGGGCAGGCTTTCGCAGGGTTCTCCGATTTCACCCGCCAGTCATTTTACCAACTGTTCCATCATCACCTTTCCATTTATCCATTTCACCTGCATTTCCTATCATCTTCACCCTCATGCCTGGCACTAGGCTGACCACCCGTTTCCAGGTGTTCACTCTGTCCGGTCCATAGGTTCGTCTGCTCCCCGACAGGCGTCTGACCATAGGCACAGGCTTGTTAGTCCTAGGGGATGTAAGTCCTACATAAGGAGAGGGTAACTAGAGGAACAAGAAGACGTGTAAACTTTTTGACATTCTTTGTGGCAAAGAAGCAGAAATCGATGAAAGTGAATCAGAACCAGGACTAATGTTTTCGTTATTAGAAATATACCCCCATTACACCATGTGGTGTAGAAAGGAGTTTCTCCAAGTACAAGTCTGCTTGCTCAATAACCGAAGATCCTTCAAGTTTGACAATGTGAAATTCCATGTCGTCATCCAGTGCAATTCTGCTGAAAATGAAGGTTAAGAGAGGCGTGAATTATTCCACTTAGGCACAGGCTTATAAGTCCTACATAAGATAAGGGTAATCAGGCAAAGAAGAAAATATCACAGCTTTCAAATATTCATTTTGGTACTTTAGCCTATCAACATATTCCACTTTTTCGTTTGATGTTCTCTACTTGGATGGCATTTCATATTAACATGCAATCAGTTTAATATATTTTCAGTGTGTAATAATTCAGGTTACATTGGTGCACTATAAAGAGATGAGTAAAATTGGAATGAATAACAAATACATGGAGAGTTTAGGTTGTAAGCTTAAATTTTAGGACAAGTAATATAAGTATAAAATGGGAGAAATTGGTGGGTATTAAAACGTTATCTTGTCGATTTACTTGGTTATAAACCTACCAATATTACTAAATAATATTTTATAATTATCCAGAAGCTTTATATTTGTAGTACAACAACATATTTCTCAGTCAGAGCATATGATTCAAATGTGAAGTTTGTTTTAACTCTCCTTCTCATGTTTGAGCATGTTTACTGCTACACTGAGCAGTTGCACGTGTTACAATAGATATGTCAAGAGGTTGTTTAATAGAATTAGGCTGCGTCACTTAGCTATTGTCCAGCAGTACGAGGGCACACAGGGAAGATCGGAAGAGATGCGTAGGCATTCTTTCGTTACGTAATGGCGTCTTTGCCTTAGGTAATGGAACCACTGGCAAATTACAAAGTTTTTAATGGTATTATCGTTCGTTTGATATACTATTCTTTTTCACAAAAGTAAACGGCTAACTGTAGTGAGATCTACGCAAAGGATATTTTAGCCTAGCTGCTCTCAGAATGAAATTTGTCATATACTTCCTTTGCTGTGCAGAGGGAATGGCAGCAATCGGCTCACCTCGCAGCTTTAAAATGCACTATTTCAGCAATCGTAATCTAAGGGGGAAATGTTACACAATCAACTTCTGTCCATCTGATGCAAACCTCTTCTTACTGTGTTTTGATTAAGTAGTGTGCCAGAAATAAAACCGATTTCAGTATTGGGAGCTTTGCTCAAAAACGTAAGCTTAATCAGCAGGCAGCGAAACTTGGACACCGATGAAACAGGTTAGGTGTAACTATACCACAGGGCCGCAGTACAGAGAGAGCGAGCGGTAAGTCAAAACAAACTTATATGAATGCGACGCAACACTCAACCTACTCTCACTGTTCAGCTTCGGAATGTTTCGAAAATAAAGCCGGTAGCTTTTATGTCCCACTAATTTTTGTTGAATATTTCGTTCATCCAAAGAAATAATTTATAGCTTACGTTAATTGACGAATAATAAATATACATATAAATATAGTTTAGACATTTTCTAATCAAAATACTTTCATTTTATGAGACAAATTTACAACACATGTGTATCTTGTATTCATAACAGAAATACCAGATGTTCATTGTGAAATAGTGTTCATTGGCCTAGGTGTTTTTATTGGTCCGTTTCTTCTTCATGGCATGCTCTTATGGTAGCAGAATTACTAGTACATTGTACTGCAATATGTGTTCCAAAAGTCTCAAAAGTAATCTCTGCTGTTTTCCCCGTCTTTATTGCGAGGAGGTGCGCTCTAAGTCCCATGATGTGATGAGGGCAAAAGGTAAATGCTTGAGGTGCAATTCCAATACTTTCTTATTTTCAGATGGACAGTATCTCTTCAGCAGATCCTTGATAGGACACAATTTGGTATATTCACCATTTTTATGTACAACTAGAACGTAGCAGTGTCCACTCTCCCATTGTAAATGGTACACATTACAGGTACTCCAAAACACAGTTAACCTGAAGTAATTCGTCTCTCTCCCATCGGTGTGGAAATTTCGCTGTCTATTATCAGTAACACAAGGTTTCAGTGCTTAGGATAGCTGAAGTTTTTTGCTGATTAATAGTGGTGGCGAAACGTGGATCGAATCTCGTGTAACGTATGACTTTTGTTTGTCGTTAATAAAGCCATCTAAAAACTTTATACTCCACATTTAATATTACGATACTCATGTTTGTTCTAGATATTTTTACCTTTATTCCCTGAATATTCGTAAACGAATATCTAGAAACAAAAGCAAGATATTTAAACCACTTCTCAGATTGCTAAGTACTTCCCACCTTGCAATGGAATTTGTTGCTAAGTCAGCGAGAGAGTAAAACTACAGCTACCGAACTGAGAAATAGCCGAGATGGTTGCATCGCTACCAGTAGAATTCAAAACTGCCAGCTCCTGGTGTTTGCATCCTCCCCTCCCGCATGTTTGTTTTCTGAAATGATAAATTAACAAACGTGTTTAATTCATCAGGATTCTTTTATAAAGGATGGAAAATCAGAATAAAAACGCTCTTATAGAAATTAAGTTAATGAGGACTTGCTAGGTGCAAACGTTGTTTCACGTTCAAGTGATCTATAACTGCATTGTTCTCTGTTTAATATATCATTATTTTATTCACTGACATCCAGTTCTTATAACAATGCACTTTTGTGACTACTAATACCGTCTTTTTGCTATTAAATACTTTCCTGTGATAATAACTAATGCATTAAACTGACTAGTTGCTTTCGATACTTTGAGTCATCTTTACATATGATGTGGTTCACTTAAAATTTCTAGAATAAGTAAGCCTATTTCTTGTGCCAGAAACCCTTTACTTTTATTTCTTTTTGAGGTCAATCAACATGAAGAAGATATAACGCTTCCTTATATCTGTTGTAGGCTAATATAAATATTAACAGTATATGACGGAA
>CM060964.1:173640218-173800218 GCA_030765045.1 Tenodera sinensis
TTCACAGACATATGTGGAGCAAAATATTGCTGTAACAGTGTAACAGAAGGAGCACATTGTCTCAAACCAACATACCAGTGGCCCACTGGAGCCGGCCCCGCCGTAAGTAGATAACCCTTCGTGCGTTAAAACATTTGCAGAGCTCAACGGCGCAAGAGAGGCCAGTGGCGTGTTCTACCTCTCAGTGAGACGAGCGGTGAGAGGCAGTTGAGCTAGCCTGTGTAGTCAGTGATAATACATTAACACTACAAACAACCGAAAATGTCTCACTTTACTTGCAGGATCTTCATTTTCCAGGGAATAAACTCACTCCTGTATATGGTGCTATTGTCTAACATTTGAATTGCAGATTGTAAAGTGCAAGCATGAGGGTACGGGATGTTTCATTGGCATTTCTTCCTTTCTTATGAATGTTATTGTTGTATTTTGTTATTTTTATTATTGCTCTTGTTAGTACCACATTGTTTTACACTTATTATTTTGCTCCTGTTAGTTTATTATTGTTAATTCTTATTATTTATTGTTTATTATTGTTTCTCCTATTATCATTATTATAATAATTATGTTTGTTATTTTACTAGTGTGCTTATTAGCATTATTATGTTTATCATTATTATTGTTGATAATTATTATTAAAAAAGATGTAATAATACCATTATTATTTAATATTTTCCTCATTCGAATGGTCTCCTTTTGGAAATATTTTAAATACGGGTACTCTATTTACTTAAATAACCTAGTTAGCTATTATTAGGTTCTATCGAAAAATACGTCTTATTAGGTCCTAACCAAAAATTAGGTCCATTTAGACTCTATAAAATTGAAGTGCATGTATCACTCGTTGGTTTGTAGGTAGAACATTTAAATGAACTGAAATTTAGAGATTAAGAGCTCAGAAATAAAATAGATCAGAAGCTAAGACTCCGGGGATTGGTCACTATCTTCGTTACCGTTTTCCGCCCCATTGTCATCAATTATTCTTTTAATTTTTTGTCCCATATTTCGCCACTTTCTTTTCTCTTGTCGAGACGTGCGAGACTTTTTTCTCCTAAGAGTCACAAATCATGCTCTTTTCTCATGTTGTTATTCTTCTTCCACAGTTTCGCGAACAGAACTGTGTGGGGCCTTTGGGGCTGCAGAAACACTTACTTGCAACTTCTATAATTTTTTTCTGTAGTTTTTTATTTGAAATCTATAGAGTAGCTATATTTATGCTTGGAATCTTTCTTCATGAATCACCTTCCGATTCTGACCATGAATGGTTTTCCTTTTAACTTAGAAACTATAGGAAGGATTATCACAACGTTAACTCAACATATGTACACTAACATCCTTACAATACTTTACAGTGAACTATACTCAGGAGCAGACGATTCACCTGCGTATCACATACAACGGAAGTTCGCTGACTATAGGAGAGAGGGGTTGTATCCAGCCTCACTAACTGGTTTCTGGATCAAGGTCACTGTTCTAAAATGAATGCAGATACATATGCAGCCTCTGATAAGAACCTATAAATCGCGTTGAGTGAAAAAAAAAAAAAAAAAAAAAAAAAAAAAAAAATAATAATAATAATAATAATAATAATAATAATAATAATAATAATAATAATAATAATAATAATAATAATAATAATAATAATAATAATAATAATAATAATAATAATAATAATAATAATAATAATAATAATAATAATAATAATAATAATAATAATAATAATAATAATAATAATAATAATAATAATAATAATAATAATAATAATAATAATAATAATAATAATAATAATAATAATAATAACAGTAACAATAATAATAATAGCAATAATAATATTAATGATAATATTAATGATAATGATAATAATAATGAGCAATTCCCCGAACATGTCATACCGAGTGTTAAAATTTGAAATTAATGTTTCACTTTTTTTACTGAGGAAAGATGATGCTAGATACTCCAAAGTATCTTATGAAGTGAAAAATAAATGTTTTTAACGAGAATATGGGTTCAAATTTCACTACTTGCCCATATATTTCCAAAGCACTAAAAATAAGCGCGAATAACGGTGATTTTCATATCAATATTTCAGGAGCCATGTACAACTTTTAATTTTTTTGTTCTGTACATCACGCAATGACTCTTCGTCTTTGAAACATGTATATGGCTAATAATTTTCGACATTTATAAATAATCCTTAGAGCCTCTTTAATTATCACTGTGTGTCAATGTCAGTTAGTCACGGTAAATAAGGATAAAGTCCTCTGGAGGGAAAAGTAAACGACTAAAATAAATATCCTTTTTGATTCTGCGTCATTACAATATAACAAATAAAAAAGTATCAGAAAGTTTTCCTCTATAGTCATTAGTTTTCCCACAAAACACGTGACTAACGGACAGTTAGTGCTGGGGCCCTGTGGTCGCATACGCGTACAGTGCTTCTGAAACTTCAGTCAGGATAGACGTATCAGTCCGTTTCTGCCTCCATGGCTAAAACACCAGCCCAAAGACAACGTGAATACAAACAATGTCTGAAGGAGCAAGGCAGTTATGCATAATGGAAGGAAAAATAAAAGTGACTATGAGGAAAGGAAGAGCAATAATGAAACAAACAAAACAAGGAAGAGAACACCTCAAAGCTGAATATAGGAGATATAAGCAAGCACAGCGGGCAAGACAGAAGATAAGAGACCAAGAAGGGATTGATAAGGATACTCCATCAACATCAATCGCTTTCAAAAGCAAACGGTATTTCGGAAAGTGCAGAAAACGTGTTGAGGAAGCATTGCCGCAATCTCCACGTAAAAGAAAAGAGATGATTCGTAAATTAGCAGTTGAAGAGGGATTACATGTTGTAAAACCAAAGCATTCTGTCCCGGTGTCAGGAAAACAACTATCAGAGGAACTTAAAAGTGCAATCATCAAGTTCTGTAAGGATGATTCAATATCTTACCAAGCTCCTGGAAGAGATGATTTTATTGAAATCCATGTTCAGGGAGAAACAAAAGAAGTTCGCAGTAGGTATCTAGTGGTAACATTAAAAGAAGCACATGCACTCTTTCTACAAAACCAGGTAGAAATGTCCGTGGGGTTGACAAAATTCGCTGAATTACGCCCTGCTCACGTGCGTCTTCAAAGTCAGATCCCACATAATGTGTGCACATGCATTATACATGAAAATACGAAGTTTCTTCTCAAAGCATTTTGTAAAAATCATGTACTCACTGAGACTGAATTTCGTAAGTTCATAGCACAAGTGGTTTGTGATCAGAAATTGAGTGAATGTGTGCAGGGAGGATGCTCCAACTGCCCGGGATTGAGTGGAGCAGACATTTCGGATAAACTTGCTAATTCTCCATGCGAATGGAAGCTGTGGAGTTCACGTAATGGACGAATGGAAATAGAAGTAAAAAATGGGTCTGTAAAAGACTGCATTGAAGAACTGAGCAATTGCCTGCCATGTTTCCTTAATCACGTTTATGTAAAAAGACAGCAATCCGAGGCTCGGGAAAATGTTGCAATTAGTGAAGTTGTGATACAGATAAACTTCTTTGAGAACTACACATGCAAGGGGCAAAATGAAATTCAAGCTGCCCACTGGAACAATACACAGAATATTTACTGCTGTTGCCTGGTATAGGAAAGAAGATATTGGTGAAATTCAGAAACAATCTTTTGCTTTTGTGTCTGATTATGTATCGCATGACAAATATGCAGTTGATATTTGCTTAAGGAACATATTTTCGGAAATATTGGATATTGTTCCGAATCTTGAACTTGTGAAAGTGTTTTCTGATGGAGCTGCTTGTCATTTTAAGCAGAAATACACATTGAGCCATGTGACATATCTTTCCGAAGTATTTGGAATCCAAATTGAATGGCACTTCTTCGAATCCTATCACGGAAAGGGGGCAGTAGATGCGATTGGAGGACAAGTGAAGAGGATGGCATGGACAGCTGCGAAAGCAGGAAGCAGGATTCAGAGTGCTGAAGAATTTGTTAATACTGTTAGAAAGAAAACCAAATTATGTCTTCCTGAGGTTTCTCTGCCTGAAATTGAAGAAGCAAAAGAATTTCTCGACAAAAGATTTGAACGTATTTCACCTATGCCGTCCACTTAGCGGGTTCATTATGTGAAAGTATTATGTTTAAATGTTGTGGTATATGCTTTTCTTTCATGTGCGGAAAGTGTCAGAATGGTGCACAACTTTCGGAAATAAAAACAGTGTAGTGATATGCGCGTGTACTACGAGACTACTGCATTTAGCGTTCCTGCACTATGAGGAGTCCAATCATGTGATACAGGTATGTGCTGTGTGCTGTGTGCTCTCATGTGTCGTCTTTGTTATGGTTTTGAGTCAGCTTTTTATACTTGCAACGGCGTAACTGTAATAAGAAATGAGAGCTGTCAACATGTTCATTCTGTTTATGTTGCATGACAGTAATGCTTCTCCAAAGGATATGATTCTTCTCAAAATTATAAATACAATTACACACCTGTATGTATTACATGTATGTAACGTATAATACGTATCACTATGATTTACCATATGTTATACCATGTAAAACAAAGACAAGGTATTACAATTTTCGCAAGTGTCAGTTAATCACAAACTCATGTCAGTTAGTCACGCTGACCTTTTGAATAAATACGTCTAGTTGAGAATAACATGCTAAACCTTTTTTCAGGTCATTTGAAAGCTTAGAAGTTCCTCTCTCAAGTGATTTTTCAGAACAAATCAAATAAGAAAACTTTCAGAGAAAATGGGGGACAAACGTTTGAAGTTGGACCTGCAGTTGACAAAAATGTCAGTAAGTCACGAAAAGTTTAGCACTCATTATTAAATAATTGTTTCACTTTTTTAAGGTTTTTATATTTCCTATCACAACCGCCAATGTATTCTCTGTCATCGTATGTCGCTAAAATAACATTTTTACACCTATATTGACCATTAGAGAGGCATTTTAGGAAGAAAATGTAGTGTAAATATCAGTTAGTCACACGCGGAATTGCTCTAATAATAATAATAATAATAATAATAATAATAATAATAATAATAATAATAATAATAATAATAATAATAATAATGATAATGATAATGATAATGATAATGATAATGATAATGATAATGATAATGATAATGATAATGATAATGATAATGATAATGATAATGATAATGATAATGATAATGATAATGATAATGATAATGATAATGATAATGATAATGATAATGATAATGATAATGATAATGATAATGATAATGATAATGATAATGATAATGATAATGATAATGATAATGATAATGATAATGATAATGATAATGATAATGATAATGATAATGATAATGATAATGATAATGATAATGATAATGATAATGATAATGATAATGATAATGATAATGATAATGATAATGATAATGATAATGATAATGATAATGATAATGATAATGATAATGATAATGATAATGATAATGATAATGATAATGATAATGATAATGATAATGAT
This sequence comes from Tenodera sinensis, assembly GCA_030765045.1. Taxonomy (NCBI): domain Eukaryota; kingdom Metazoa; phylum Arthropoda; class Insecta; order Mantodea; family Mantidae; genus Tenodera; species Tenodera sinensis. The sequence goes on from CM060964.1 coordinate 173,645,719, forward strand.
AATGATAATGATAATGATAATGATAATGATAATGATAATGATAATGATAATGATAATGATAATGATAATGATAATGATAATGATAATGATAATGATAATGATAATGATAATGATAATGATAATGATAATGATAATGATAATAATAATAATAATAATAATAATAATAATAATAATAATAATAATAATAATAATAATAATAATAATAATAATAATAATAATAATAATAATAATAATAATAATAATAATAATAATAATAATAGCTGCGTATTATTACATTTCTTACCTACCGCGTGTGGGATGTGCCTCATAATAATGGAGTACATCCTGTACGACTTGTTCATTTTCAGTTACTGGTCTGTCTCTCTTGTTGCTTGGCTAGTGAAGGCTCCTTCTAGTCGCAATCGCATCACTGTACGATTAACAACATGTTTTGATGGTGATCGACGCATCGATTACCTTTCTTGATAGTCTCCGAGCTGCGGCAGCATTACATCGCACCTCACTATACAGCATAGAGCACAACAGTATATGTGTACTCATCATGTTGGAATGAATCACCAACTCCAGCCATCTGAACACTAGGATTTGCAATACAATGAATAAGCGATCCTTTTGCTTCGTTTGCATTCAAACCTTCAATGACGTTGTGGCGTGAGGGAGACACGATTACTCATTGGACTTATAGGTCGCGCAAGAGTTTTTGGATACTGAAACATTTGAATGAAAGATTGGTTGCGAGTTACTTTCCTGCCTTCAGCGACAGCGGTATGTCATGTGATGAAGACACCCGCTCGGGTATCACTGGAATGTTTATTTCACATGTCGCTATACAGAGAGATCGTAGAGTCACTCACAAATTAAATAGCATTATTCCAATAACCATTCAGTTCACCATGAATAAAAGAATTGTTACTACTTTGTAATTCTTTTACAGCCGACATACTTTCGTCTTCTGTGGAGTCACTATCAATGTTATAATCAAACCCCCGAATTTTTACACTCTAGAAGTTTACAATTAGTTTGTATCTATCAGCATTCTGGGATTTTATACTATCTTATATGCTCACTTTAGAAATTTATAGGACTTTTGGAATATTTTAAATATTCGACGTTTGTGGAAAACACTGACCATACCATTGTGTTTAGAACACTAATGCCAAATTGAAAAAAGTAACACTGAACATACTTTGAAACATTCTCAGGTGTCAACTCTCTTTTGTCCTCATTTAAAATGCTCTTGAAAGTAAAGAAATTGCGTTCCACTTCAATAATATTAATAAGAAACGAAGAAATGCCAATAAAACATTACGTGCCCTCATGCTTGCTCTTTACAATCTGTAATTCAAATGTTAGACACTAGCAGCATATGCAGGAGTGAGTTTGTTCCCTGGAAAATGAAGATCCTGTAAAGAGAATGAGACTTTTTTCGGTTGTTTATACTGCTATTGTCTATTGTCACGAAGTACACACGCTGGTTCAATTGTCTCTCACCTCATGTCCCGCTGCAACGCCACTGGTCTCTCTTGCGCCGTAAACTTCTCCAACTGTTTTAACGCACGAAGGGTTATCTACTTACGGTGGGGCCGGCTGCAGTGGGCCACCTGGTATAACTCCATAATAGTATTAAAATATGTAAATGTATGTAGTATGATGTGAAATATGTATTACACCTCAAAATATGTAAGCATATGTAATTTAGAACTTTGAGATTAGGGATTTTTCAGCATCATTCGTCGACATTTTAGCCTTTGTTCTAAGCATACACCGCTACATCACGTACATAAAGAATACTAATACCTGCATATTAACAGCCAATATATAGGTTAGCATTCTAACACTCTTAGAATGCATTCTATTATTCTAAATCATGTAATCAACCACAAGGTCTATCAAAGTAATTAAAAGAGCGAGGACATATATCCACTGAAGAAGAAATCAGGTTGACTGCACGGCGAATTGCTTGCTTGACGTCATCGCTGCTACCTCGGACTGAGGGGTGAACAGCGTGCTCTGGTTCAGTATGACAGCTGTACCGTACAGATAGGGAGTGTTATTTTCTGTGCGATCCGTGCTTACATACGAGGTGAATAATGTCTTCAGCTTTAGGTGATGGTAAATTAAATCAGTTATTGGAAGAATTTGGAACAAATAATTTCGTATTGAATGGTGATACGATACACTGTAAGTCATGTTATTCACAAATCAGAGATTCCAAGGAGAAACGGAAATTGTTGAAGCAACATTGCAATACCAAAAAACCATAAAGCGCTTGTTGCAGCATAAAAGAATAAAGAACACGACCATTTGTCACTTCAATCAGAGTTGTCTGAAGATATGTGCAAAATGTTGGTACGTAGTAACATATCATCTCACAAAGTAGAACATACTGAATTTAAAATCTTCATAAAAAATACACTAAGTGGGAGCCTCCCAGTGCAACAACCCTACGTAAATAGTATCTATGAAAATGTTATGATAAAGTTATGGCTCAAATTCGGCAATCTGTGATTTGGATTTCCATAGACGAAACTCTGGATTCTGTGGGGAGGTTTGTTGCAAATGTAATTTTGGGAGTACTTTCGCCAGACAGACCTACTAAATCATTTCTATTGACGCCTGAAGCTATTGATAAGGTTAACCATAAAAGTATTGTCGAAATGTTTCAAAAGAGTCTAATTTTGCTGTGGCCAGAGGGGATCAAAACTGATAATGTACTACTTTTTCTGACAGATGGTGCAAGCTACATGCTAAAAGCAGCTAAAGAAATTAAAACTACACATCATCCCGACATGGTACATTTAAAGTGCATCGCTCACGGCCTTCATCGAAATGATACGCTTCTGGTACAGTGATGTGGACAGCTTCATTGCTAATGTGAAAAAAATATTTCTGAAATCCCCAAGCAGGTCACTGATTTTCAAGGAAATGGCCCCTGGGGTCCCTTTACCTCCCTAGCCCGTTGTAACTCGATGGGGTAGCTGGCTAAATGCTGCTGCGTATTATGCAGATTATTATGATAAAATGATTAAAGTAATCAATGTTTTGGATAGTGAAGACAGCTGTGCCATTAAATTTACTCAGTCACTGATTTCAGGCAATTTACGTAAACATTTGTTATTTATTAAAAATAATTTTCCAGATGTAACCAAAACTATTCTGCATTTAGAATCAAGAAATCACAAACTGTCATATGCTTTACAATTGATACAAGAGCTTTATATGGAGATTGAAAATGTAGATCCTGCAGCTGTAACCGAAGCAGTGCAAAATTAACTGAAAACCGTGTTGGAGAGAAATCCTGGCTGCGCTACAATGGTTCATATAAAAATTGGTTTACAACAGCTAGACAAAATGACATCTACGTATGACGAACACAATGCACAATATCTTACGTTTGCTCCCGTTACATCATGTGACGTTGAGAGAAGTTTCTCGCTGTACAAACATTGTTTGGATGACAAGTTTTACTTTGAACAATTTAAAAAATGTATTGTTCACTGCAATGTTTTTGAGGAACGAATAGATGACGATATGGACTAGAGCTTCTTACACAGCCCTGCCCGTGCTACGCCGTCTGCCTGTCACCACGCAGCGTGTATAGTACGAGCGCGCAAACATGGTAGGCGATGGGATATTTATCCTCGCTCTAGTAATTAACAAAAACATTTTAATTTTAGTCGACCTATAACTTATATCGCAGGGTCAACAAGATCACAAAGGCAATTCTATGTTGAAGCTCCAGTCCTATTATTTTTTTTATCTAGATAGCGTGATTTTTGTAGAAACTACTCGTATAAGCAACCATATCGAATTATTAACAATATCTAACACCCGAGGCACAACAGACCTTTCCAGGCCAAGACCTACCGCCCAACAACTGCGTCCGCCACCTCTGCCCATCACAGGCATCATGAGTGGGATATGAGAGAGAGAGAGAGAGAGAGAGAGAGAGAGAGAGAGGTAGATTTAAGGGCGTTCAACTACATGATCAGCGCCCTTAAAGCAATTCATGGCAAAAGTCAGATATAAACTTCAATAAAAAAAATAAAATTACTAATAAAAAGGGAAATAAATATACATAAATATGCAAAACAGAGAGGCAAAAGTCAGCATTAGAAAAAAGGTGATAAAGATGTCAATAGAGCATAAAAACTGGTTCTCTAAGGTTTCATATTCTCAAACTTTTGCTACTCTCGGCTAGAAACCTAAAAACCCTTCCGACCGCTTGTTTGTCGTCCGCCTAGACCACAGCAAGTGTGACACGCAGTTCCAGAGAGTCTCGAAGGTTCGCACCCAAGCAGCACGTGATGAACCGATAAAAGCTTGTTGCACAGCGGACAAAGAGGGGCAGAGTCCCGACTGAATAAGTAACCATGCGAAAAATTGCAGTGGCCAATTCTCAAACGAGCCAAGTTTACCTCCTCGCGACGAGATATGCGAGAGGAAGTTACCCAGCTTAGACTGGGCTGCAGCACTGGAGGTGTGATGTGATCAGTACCCCGGTCCCTTCCGGCCGGTTACGCGGTATTTGTAACCAGGGATCGCCACTTTTCAATCAAGAAGCTCTTCAATTGGCCCCTAAGGGAACTAACAAGGTTGAGTGCACCCAGTTTCGGTACCGGAAATCGAACCAGGGTCTCCTGCTTGGTAAGCAGCAGCGCTACTACAACGCTCGGGAGACGATCCAACTATTACTAAACTCTAGTTTAACTGAGTTACAGTGCACTGTGGAACTGGCAGTTAGCGATAACCACAGGCTAGCCAACGGCAACTGACAATAGAATAGAGCCAGTGCGCTAACGTTTTACACCATGATGATGATGATGATGATGATGATGATGATGATGATGATGATGATGATGATGATGATGGTCGTGGTGATGATGATATTGTAGGTATCGCATTAATCTGTGGCAAGATTACAATAAAGCATTTCCCGTTAACATGCTGTTGCTCCAGGTTACTGGTCGGTGCCAACGGCGTAATAGAGCTACACAAATATTCGTTGGAATGAAATACTTGTTCAACATATGCTCCTGAGTCAGGGTGAGAACACTTGAGTGTGCCATGCCATCAAGGCCTCACTCCACTTAAAATTAACGACCGGTGCCTGATACGCAACAGATTTACACCTTTTATAGTATGAGGAGAGAGACAAATAGTAGGTATTTTAAAACGAGAAACAATAAGTATTAATTAGCGTATAAGCATCACGTTTACTTATAAATGCTTAAGTAAACATTAGTTTACTGAGCAAGGTTGCTCCACGGTAACGTGTGTGGTCCGCATTCGGGAGGTCGTGAGTTCGATTCCTGTGGCAGACCTTCCTGGCACATGGGTTTTTTCGTGGTTTCCCCGGGTCGCTAGGCAAATGCTGGGGATTGAATTACATCCCCGAATTTCCTGTCCCTTCATTTCACCCAAATTCTCATTTCACTTCACCTGTCACCTGCTTGGTTGTTTCAGAGTTCTAAGTGTCGGCGGGAATATCGGCGTGGATGGCAGGTGCTTGCTCTCTGTAAATCCTCGTCCTCCGTATTGGGGGTCTTCGAGTCACCCCCCCCCCCATGGGACCTAGAGCCAGAGTAGGAACCGCCACCGGGGAGTTCAAATCTGTAGCTGTTAGGGACCCTGTCCTCTGTTGCCGTCCCTCCGACCACCCTCCGTATCCTCTCAGCTCATCCCTCCCTCCCGGTAGGCACCCCATCAAGGGTATAGGCACAAAAGATCTACAGGTCGAAGTGCTAAGTCCCCCCTCCGAACTTTGTCTATTCTATCGTAAACATTAACTTGAAAAACGCACCATTCTGTTTGACTGATTTTATCACTCAAACAATTCAACTCTGGGCAAAAACAGAGAGGAGAAGTAGAACTTCACATTGTTGAGAGCGCTGCTGTCTAGGTTACACCCAATGCAAGATTTAGAATCAGTTGTAATGCACCACGTTGGGTGCACTTTACTGGAAGTATATACAATTAGGTGGCTGCCCGACTTTGATTGGGTACATTTTTAAACTTCAATTGCGATTTAATTAATTTAATTCACCTCTCTCGTTTGTTTTAAGATTATTATACAATGATCTGGAATAGTTTTATTATGAATCCTTCCTGTACTCCTTACTATTGTAATTTCATACAGCACCACCTATTACCTACTACTAGCGGATGAGAAATCCCCTGATATTCCCACAGTATAACACCGCCCAACGTCTGACCTTAACCGCCTCCCGACAGTCTTTCAAGTTCTGTTAATGCTGCAAAGTCTACAACATCGATGGGGAAAAGTGACTCAATGTGTCATTTCCCCTACATGGTAGTTTTAACCACGTTCACTCTGCCACACACTGTCTAGCTATTAGGACAGACCCCCCGCTATTATCTATCTACCTCAGGGAACCTGCCAGCCCCTCACATTGTGCCAGTGGTGGAATCATGTCACATAACAAGTTACACATGAGCCCAATGGGAACATGAGTGCCCTTTTGGTCCTAGAGGGAGAAACCTGATGTGTTGTACTTACATGACTTTCTCTACTCTTGTACTAACTATCCTAACAAACTCTTATTCCTCTATCTTCTTCATGTGCGATGTAAACAGAGTAACACCACCAGTTCAAAATGACTGTCTACAAGGCAGTTGAAGTGAAGCAGTGCCATGTTACTACAATATATATGGTGTGAAGGGGTGGGTCCTTTGTGCGTGCTGCTGTGCTGCAGCACGCTAAACAATTTCAGAAATAACGAACTTTAAATATTTTACAACACTTTAGTTGTAAACGAGCTCTGATTATGTATGAGCTATTTATTACTAGTAGTGTACAGGACAGACGCAGCGTGCGTCGTCCACAGCAGCACGGAAGAGCGTTGTAAGATAGCAATGCTGCAGGTTCGCCCCTCCTCTCCCTTTCACCTTTCCGCCTACTCTGCATTCAAATTAATTTACGCTGTACCGTGCTGCAATCAGTGACGCACGTTCCGCTATAATAGTCATCTTGCTTGCGCGTGTGCAGTTATTCTCCTCTCAAGCACCCGTGTTAAATAAAGCTCGCGGAAATGAGTTCAGTGGACTCTGCTAAATAATTCATTCTGTACTCGGTCCTTTTAAGAAAAAATTAACGTTAAAACACTTGGAAGACCTACTCCTGATATTAGCATTGTTCAGACAGTCAAAGGAAGAAAAGCTATTGGGTACTCACATAAGACGTTTTCATGGTGACATTTTTGTGAAACATTCATGGATGTGCGGTAATTAAATTAGAAATGCCCTTTCTTGTTTTCCCTGCCTGTTGTTCGGAAGTAATGATTCCTGGTCAAAAAGTGGCTTAAAGGACCTAGACTTTTTAAATGAATATGCAAATAAGCATATATCGAGTAGGAAACATTTGAGTAACGTTCTGAATCTCACTACCCTTGCTGCAGTAAACATTGGAGCACAGCTTAGTTATGCATATAGCTTGTCTTTTGAACTAACAAAGGAGGAAATTGAGAGAAATTGGTACATTTTATCGAAAATAATAGACTGCATTAAGCTGTGTGGTGCATTTGAATTGGCATTAAAGGGACATGACGAGAGAAAAGAATCTGAAAATTCTAGAATATTTGTACGACTAGCTAGTGTCAACGGTGCTGTAAAAATCACCATTTAATGTCCGAAATTGTGCATACAAATTATTCAGTCAGCTTTAAAAATGAATAATAACATAGGCACTTAGCATTCCTAAATCTAAAATAAACTCCACTAGGTCAATGAACGTTCTTTTTTATGATACTCACTACACATGAAGACAAAACAAGTTCTATATCCAATTGCTATCTGTGAAGTTATCCAATCCAAATCACAATGAGATTATGTGCCACAAATTTCCATAATTAACAATTTGGTACTTCCCAATTGTCATGTTTTATTAGACTATTAATTTCTACTGCTATGCTTTGTGGTGTCTGATATGACACTACGTTCGAGGATGCTTAAAAAAATACAAACACCTCTGTACATGATTGCTTATATCAGGTAGTTATAATTTTACAACTTTTTAACATTTGAAACCTATATGATAATACATGCTTTCAAAATCAGCTGACATATGAATTCAGTTTCAACACTTACACTAAGAATCACTCTGCCTAATTTCTTTATGAAACACCAATTTTTTGTCACTGTTAGCACATAGCCTTTATCAGTTTAAATACCTAACAAATGTTTTTAAGAATTCATTGTTAGAATTTGCTTTTCAGATGAAGCTGGTGCCACCCTTCATTTCCAACACAGGTCTGTGTTATAATTTGCTTTACTGAAATATCGAAGCTATCTGGTTTGAAATGCTTTTGAGTCACTACACTTGATTTAGTAGTTTTCAATTAATATTGAAAGTGATTTTAGGTTTTCTGTAATTGAATAGTTTGGGTGTCTTTTCATTAGGAAGTCGAGTCAAGTCGATATCATTTGATAATGAAATGCTCCATTAATGTTCACTTAAATCACAGAGAGAAACTTGATCACATGAGTATGCAAAATCTAACCAATTAAATACCTTATAGTTGAGTGCAATGGGAAAAATTGTGTTTTCAAGTGATGGAACAAATATTCAAATCCATAAACCATGCACAATAAATATATGCTGTTTGCTATTATTATGATGTTGATTATTGTGGTTTACAAATATAGTCAATTGTATATGAAAACACATGTTTAAATAAATCACATTAATTTCAATTCTGTTTCACCAATTTTTTTAAAGATTTCTATTAATCAGTATATCACTTCTTTTAGGTAATACTTCATGTTTCTCTAATTTCAAATCATTTTGTGCAGCTTCCTCTCTCACTGCAAACTGCTCCCAGGTGGCCCAGTATGCTTGGATGGAGGACCTGCCAACATCTGAAGAAATATCACTTTTCTTGAGACAAGGAACATCTTGCCAAACACTGTGCTACACTTTATTCATTCAACAGGAAGCCATGCATCCAGACTTCCGTCAAACAAAACTCATAATATACGTACAAGGTTAGAACTTTTAAGACACAGTGATCTTTAAGTGAGGTAGCTTGACGTTCACTGTTTGTCAGTAGGTGGCTGATGGCCAAGTAGTCGAATGCCCTCTCAAATATCACATTAATAAGTACCTATGTAAGACTCTTAGGCCTTTATCTCAATCAAAAGTTAAAATGGGATCATCATATAAATTATATTTACAATAAACTCGCAAGGGTAACATTTCTGTTGTGTAAAGTTAGGAACAATGTAGCAAGGATTGGCTCATACATTCCTATTATGCATTTTTCCATTCATACATAACATATGGAATTCTTTTCTAGGGAAATCCGTAGAAGCAAAAGTAGTTTTCAACCCTTCATTATTCACATGAATAAATGTAACATGTTTACCCGCATGAATAACTGTAACATGTTATGTGCATGGGGGACATGTGTCACCCATTTTACATTCCTGCTTTAGATATCAATTTTAAACATTTTGTTAATAAAGATGATTCTGTGGACTATACTCAACCATATTTTACTTATGTACAAAAAGAAAATGTATGGAAAGCAGATACTTATAATAATACATACAAATTTATTCATAAAATTAACCCCAGTACCACACACCAGGGTCACAGTGACTCTGTATCATTTTGTTTCGCCCTGTGCATCTGCTGGGTGACCTACCCACGCTGCTCCCATCAATGTAAATTAAATATTCAATGGCACTTACTAAGAAACGGATATTCAAAATTCTAGCCCTTTATTGGTTAGATAATTTGATATAAGTAGCTAATACAGGGTCAGTGTGACCCTTGTATACGGTTTTAGTAACTTTTCTGCAAAGACAGACTGGAGCAAATAGATGTGAAAATGACACGTAGAAATGATATTTATACGAGTGATAACGAAATATGGGCAGTATTGTTGGGGGAACTGAATAGTGAATGTGCGTAAACCGATTTCCCAGATGAAACACTCTGAAGATGATGCCCCTCCAGAAGCTATGGACTATGCTGAAAGTGACCAATCTGCAGAGGATTCTTCAGAAAGCGATACAGAAACAGTACTATGTGTAGTTCAAGGAACCAATGGTCATCGTTGGAGCACAAAAGCCCCTGCTAAACACAAAAGTTGTCCCAGTTGCCCCTATTCTAAAGACAGAAAAAACATCTTTTGTGTGTGAGAAATGCAAGAAGCCAGCGCTAAACGGTGCCAAAATTGTAACACGTGAATGAAACTAAGCTCTGACATAAATGTGAACCCTACATAAGTTACTTTAGCAAGTATGTTATCAATGTTGCAATTTATATGTTTACTTCTTGCTAAGTGTTTCAGTTTATCCTTCATGTATACTGTTATGTCATTATTACCTCCCTATTCTTGAAGCCTTAAAATTTACAGGAATCAAATAATGTTAATTTTAAATACATCAACTACAGTGTATTCCATATTTTGAAAGTCTGATATTCTTATGTGGTGCTACTGGATTAATATGATTTCCATAACAGTTTACGGCTCACTGTGATCCTGGTGTACAACAACTCATATAACAGTTCTTGAGGTGTATGGTTTTAGGGTAAAGTAGGTAAATCTCACATATTCTCTTTGAAACTGACCTTAGAAGATTAAGAAATTAACAGCACTTTCTTTAGAAATATACTGAAGAGACCTATTTTCTTTACCCTCCTAGGTATCGTCTATTGTTATTGGAATTCTACTCATACTTCACTAACTTTCACCTCACTTCTTTTGGCATTTATTAGACACAATACAGTCATTTAGAGGCAATTCATCCACATCGTTCAAATGGGTAGAGCAAGCCCATTTGGAACACTGTGCATGCCATTTTTTGGTTGATTTATATTTTTATCTTGCACATTCACAACAATACCCTTAGGACCCTATTCTATGTGCAGTTTTCCACAGCCAGTTATTCAACAGTGAGCAGGAATTTGTGGGATTTTAGACCTCTGTGCCATCTGAGTTTCCATGAAATATTAGAAATCAAATGTACCCTCTTTATACCCTTGATATTTTTCTCTTTGACTTTCTAAATGCAGAAGACATTGATTGAGCTATATTTAGCAAGTTAAAGAACGTAACCTTAGGCCAGCATGTGTTGTTTCTTGAATCATTTCTTTGACACAGTTGGTCCACAAAGTCAATGCCTATGTTTGCCATATTATAAAATGGTACAATTTCCACCTTCTTTCTCTCATTTGTTTCAGGGTCTTTAGCACAAACGTGATGCATTGTGGAAACCAACAGAACAAACTTACTTCTTTTAGGGTAGTATGGAACAAGCATTTTGCTCTTATCAAAGGCAAAGAAAGAAGATTTTATGGGTCTTTGTGATGGTGTTATGAACTCCTTGACCGCCTCTGTAGCGCAGTTGGTAGCGCGCTTGCCTCTGGCGCGGAGGACCCGGGTTCGATCCCCGGTACCAGCATGGGGATTTTATCCCCCTTGGGAGGTCTGGCACGGGGTGCACTCAGCCTCGTTAGGTCCTGGGGGGACCAATTGAGGAGCTACTTGATAGAGAAGTAGCGGCCCCAGGTCTAGAAAACCGCATAACCGGCCGGGAGGGCTCGGGGCGCTGACCACGTCCCACCCTCCAATACTTCACCTCACCAATGACGCCTGTAGTGGGCAGAGGTGGGGGACGCAGCGGCTGGGCGGTAGGCCTTCGCCCCTTGTGGGCTGTTGCGCCGGGGTTTAGTTAGTTAGTTATGAACTCCTTAGGAATCTCCTTTTTGTTTTTGCAAAGTACCCTCACGAGTCAAACCATTTTCTTCCAGACTTTCAGCAACAGGAATGCTGCTGAACAAATTATCTCCTATAATATTCTTATTACTCCCTCTAACTGGATCAATGAGTCTCATCACAGCACCTTTTGGTGAGTTACTAAGTTTATATGGTCCTTTTGGTTAAGTACCAAGGTGTGTTCCCAGATTAAGGGTATACGCCATTTTTGTGTCTACTAATTGAAATGTTTTGGCCCCATACTTAGCAGGCTTACTGAGAGTAAGCTGTCTGAGTAGACAATTTCTTCTAAAGACAAGAAGTTGCTCATTAACCGTGAGATATTCACTAACCGAATAATATTTCTGGAAGTTGTTCATGACTATCTCAAAATGCGTGTGTCAATTTGTCAATTTCTTTGTGAGTATTTCTATCTCTTATATCATGAAAACATAGGCATCTTAGAAGGAAGTGAAACCTATTTTCACTCGTGTACAGATGATACAACTCAAGTGCATTTCCTTTGGAACTATCCCACAGGTTAGCTGCATTTTCCCTGGACCTCTCAAATTTCTAATCAAATATAAAATACCTGAAAAGGCTCTTATTTCTATTTCATCTGTCGGACGAGCATCCCTTTCTCTGTCAAACTTACTTCTTACAACACCAATGTTGAAGCAATTGGTGAGAATATTTATAACATTTCTGTTTATGAATAAATCCAACAGTTCAATTTCTATCTTTACATGACGAACTTGTCCTTTGGGTCATATGGAGTATAAACGTTCTTATGAGGTTCTTCCTTGAGCCACTTTGTTCCACCATCCTTGTACTGTCCAAATCTACATTTCCTCATTTCTTCAGAATTTTCCTGTTCTGAAGCCGAATCGTGGTCATATTGAGTTATATGATCCTCTTCACTGTCAGAATGATCAACAAACACTGATTTCTCATCTTCACTAATCTCATCAGGCCAACGTAGTAATGTGTCAGGATCAGAGCCCAACTCAGTTCTTCTTTTCTTAGCAGCAGACATGTCTGCAAATTACATTATTATTGTTATTATTGTTATCACCACCATCACCATTAATATCATTATCCTTACTACTATCATTATTATTACAATTATCATTATTATTTTTGTTATTATTATAATTATTTTTATTGTTATTATTATAATTTATTATCATCACCACCACCGCCTCCACCGCCACCCACCACCGCCACCACCGCAAACATCGCCACCCCCGCCACCACCGCCACCCCGCCACCACCGCCACCACTGCCACCACCGCCACCATCGCCACCACCACCACCACTACCGCCACCACCACCGCCACCACTGCCACCACCGCCACCACAGCCGCCACCGCCGCCACCACCGCCACCACCGCCACCACCACCGCCACCGCCACCACCGTCACCACCGCCACCATCACCGCCACCACCGCCACCACCGCCACCATCACCGCCACCGCCACCACCATCACCGCCACCACCACCACCACCGCCATCATCACCGCCACCACCGCCACCACCGCCACCACTGCCACCACCGCCACCACCGCCGCCACCGCCACCACCGCCGCCACCGCCGCCACTGCCTCCACCACCGCCGCCACCACCACCGCCACCACCGCCACCACTGCCACCACCATTACCATTATCATTAGCATTATTATTGTTATTGCCAGGATCATATATATTTACTGCACCAACTTTTATCAAAGAAAATGTAAGGCAATATACAAGGGATGCCATTTGCAATCACTATACTTATATAAATCAAAGAATTCATGTACCATATTCTAGACTTACAAAACCCCACAATAGTTATAAACACCTTGGATTAAAGCTATATAACAAATTATCAATACACATAAGTTCAATCCCTATGAATAAATTTAATTTTTTTTTAATAAATGGTTAAAAGACAAGGCCTTGCACTCAGTTGAAGAATATTTTTATGTTGTTCAAGAAATCAATTAGTATATTGCGAGAGCCTTGTGTGTGTGCATGCATGTGTGTGTGTGTGTGTGTGTGTCTGTGTGTGTGTGTGTGTGTGTGTGTGTGTGTGTGTGTGTGTGTGTTTTGAGTATAAACAGATATGCTAAACTCTATTGCTAAGATCATTGTATAAATTTACAATAAAAGTAGCTATATTGCCAATAGTGTAATTAACTTTGTAAAGTTTGAACACTGTAATGCAATGACAAACTATTTGTATGCTTGACAAGACCTATTGCTTGGTTGCTAAACAGCTTAATGGTCAATAAACTCTATTCTATTCTACTGTATTCTATTCTATTACATCATCATTATTCATATCATCATTACTCAATACAAATGAGTGTTGTAGTCTTTCAAGTTTACTGTTCATGATCTCACAGCTGGCTGTTACATATATAGTGAAAACAAGGGGGGGGGGGATCAAGTAGCATCTGAACAGCTGAACAGGTAGCATCATGCTTGGCAAAGTACAACAATCTGTCTTCAAACATCACACCTGTGTCACATGTTTGGATACATTGACTCTTATATGGTGGCCATGTTGTTAATGCTTCTTTGAAAGTTGTTTACCACAAATTTTTAATTCTATGTCACCACATCTGGAAAGTGGTACAGACCTTTTCCTTATAGAAAAGGCTAAGAAAGGATCACAAGCTCTCATTTATCACCCTTATGCTTGGATCCAGTTAGTAAGACAAGGGAAAAACACTTTCAGAGTTTTTGAAATGAGCCATGAGAATTTCTTTAAGTTTTCCAGCCTTTGGAAGCAATCCTTGAGGATGAAAAAAACTAACAATGTTTGGAATAAGTTTTTGTGGAAGAATCAGCAATGGGTCAGTCGTCATTTTCAAAGAAATGCTCCCGTGTAAGGAAACACTAGAAGACACAGTAGACTTCAAGTCCATATTAATGATAAGAAAAGGATTTGTATCTGCCACATGAAACCTCCACTAAGTTACAATGATTCCATACTCATAAGGTGAGAGAAGAAAAAGATCATTTTCATTTGTTACCTCTAATGCCTGTGGTATTCCATCCCTATTACTAAAATATTTTGGTGGCTAATAACATCTAAAATATTATTCTAGACTTTTGGAACATGGAAAAGAAAATGTAAATGGTGATGATGAATAGTGATCAGAAGGTTGAAAGGAAGTGTATTAACAAAAAACTTAAATGAGAAATTTCAGTTTTCTCTTATAATATTCCTGCTGCTGAAGGCCGAATGCATGTAGTTATACTTTTACTTTGGTTTTTTTTTCAGAATGTTCCAGAAAGACACTGCAAATTTGATGTTCCACACGCTAATCAGACTGTCTTAATAAAATGAGCCTTCATTACATTATAGATGTGTAAAATAAGATTACCTTTGAGGATTCTGAAAATATTGTCACAGCATCTGTGTGAATCAAAGGACATTTGAGGTTAGAGTCTGTGCAGAATAAAGTGGCAGAAAGAGATGGTGATATTGGTTGGAAATGACCTAAGTCCACCCCCTTCAATACAATGAAGAACCCTCATTAAGGGAACAGCTTTTCCAGTCAAAATTGTTCTTGTTGTCAAATCTCTTTCACTGTAACACCTCTCACTCAGCATTGCCTAGTTACAAGGAGAGGATCATCACAACACTGCACGCGAGCGAGAGGGTGAATACTCCTTTCTCTTTCAACATGCTGGCTGCCAACTTATTCTGCACAGAATATAGTTTCCACACACCACTACATTGTCAGGTAACACCCGACAATGAGCATGCCAGGGCAAAGGGATTCCAGACACTCAGACACTTTGAAAAGTTACAAAGGCTGGATTTCTATGAAAAATTTAAAGAAACATTGGTCGACTACATAAGCAAATTGGATGGAGAATCAGTCAGTGTTGGGCCAGAAGTGTTATGAGCGTTTTAGTTAGTGTATTGTTAGAGTCAGTCTAGACAGTTAATCATTGGGGTTATTTGTTGTGTACAGTGAGCAGTCTTTGTGTCAAGGATGATAGAGCAGAACAGCTGTGAGTTGCAAGGTCACAACAAGTAGTAAATTGTGTTAATGATAAAAACGGAATTGTATTTTGTGATTCAGTTTTAGAAGAAATAAAGTGACATTAAAAGTAACTGGACTTGTCATTTGTCACAATATTCCTTAGATGGAAACCAATGGAAGATGTCTGGTAATTGATAGAAGCTGTGATGACTAAGAAACATAGGGAAAACTGTAACAAGATTTACTTTTAAAAACTTTGCAGCATATGTGTTAAATTAAATCAGAAGGAAGCATATGTGTGCATAAGAAGTCAAAAAGCTCTGCAATATATGAGAAGTTTATTAGCGAGAGATTTGCTAATCTCTGCACATCAAAAAGGCTAGCAGGCCCAGCCATTTAAGGAAGCCAGATTACCACGAGTTTCAGGGCATCTATAAAGCATGTGTCACTAGCTTCAGCATCCATGCCACGCAAAACTCAATCTTTACATGTGTTTCCAACTTATGCCTGTTGGTCATATGGGTATTGTTGCAGCATTGCTTAATTGTGTCATGTATTCTTTGTTAGTATTATGTTGTTGTTGTTTACTAGTGCCTTGCATCTGGCAATGAAGCCATTAGCATTCGTGCTTTGCAATACTTTTGAACTGTAGTTTCTTCTAATCTTAACGCTTCACAGGTCTTCAAATGGTATTCGTTCATTTCTGCTGGATCGTTACACAGGACACATATTGGTGAGGCTGAGATACCTATTCTGTAGAAATGACTTGCTAAGCAGTCGTGATTTGTCAGTAGTCGGAAGGCTGCAACTGCTGTTTTCCTTGGTCTCTGGGGGATTATATCTGGGTTGGAAAGTAGTGTAATCCATTTTTTATCTTTGGCATTTGTTTCTATTTCTTGTAGGTATGAATGAGAAAATTTTTTAATGATCAAGCGTTTTATTGAGGAATATGAGAAATTGAATTTAGACTTTTGTTTTATTGTTGTGCCTTTCTTTGCAAGTGAGTCTGCAGCTTCATTCCCCATGACTCCACAGTGTGCTGGAATCCAGTGGAGATGAACAGCCTTATTAACTTTTTGGAGTTGTATTAACATTTTGTAGCATTCTCTAATTTTTGTTGACTTCTTTGTAGTATTTGAACATATTCCCTGAATTGCAGCTTTAGAATCTGAAAGAATAACTGCCTTGTTAAATTTATTTAAGGGAAGATTTAATAATTGTCGGAGAGCAATGTATATAGCCTCTATTTCTCCATCATAATTTGTTGTGTCTCTGCCAACAGAATGATAAAAGGAAAAATGTGAACACGTAACTCCAGCTCCAGTAAGGTTTTCCTTGGAGGATCCATCAGTATATATGTGCAGCCATTCTTCTGTGGGATACCTAGTATTGATTGTTTCCAGAGCTAGAAGTTTTTGTATTTCTTTTGGTGTGTCTGATTTACTTATTTCCGCTATTAATTCCAAATTGAAGGTAGGTTGCAATAATTCCAATGGATTTTCTCTTATACGTAGATAGGAATGTTTAATTTGGATTTAATCTGTGTTACCTTTTTTAGGAAACTACTATGAGTTTTAAGGATTGAAGGGGGGAGGTTCTCTTCTGTCCATTTAGAGTTTGGCAGGCGTAACATTTTCTCGTGTTGGAGCAATGCTTGTTCTTCTATTTTTGTTGTTATTGATGGGGTCTGTGTTAAGGCAAGCATGGCATCAATAGGCGTGGATTTAACTGCTCCAGTGATTAGGCGAAGAGCCTGACTTTGTATTTGTTCAAGTTTATTGATGTTAACATTTGCTGCTGTTATTAAAGCTTCAGAACAGTGCAAGAGTTTTGGTTTAACGTACATTTTGTATGTTGTGTTAAAGACTCTCCTTGAGCAGTCCCATTTAGCACCAGCTAACCTTTTCAGGATTTGCAGTTTCTTTTCAACCTTTTCTGAGATGTTTTTATATGTTTTTTCCAACTTAGCTTTCTGTCAAAAGTGATGCCTAAGTATTTGGCATCATCAACTGCTTTGAGTGGTTTACCATTATAATTTATGTTAATATTAACTGGTTTGTATTTTAGTGTAAATAATTCATAATTTGTTTTTTCCACATTGATAGTCATGAGGTTTTTGGAGCTCCATCCATGTACTTTGTTTAGGGCTGTTTCTATTCTGTCTTTAATTAATTCAGGTTTTTTTGGAGAGCCTGAAGTCCAAATGACTACATTGTCAGCAAATAAAGCAATTTTGGTTTCTAAAGTTTTTATTATTGATGGAAGGTCATTTATATATATGTTAAAGAGTGTTGTGCTCAGAACAGCACCTTGTGGAAGTCCTCGGTGTGTTTGTTTATATTTGGAAATGTATGTATTATATTTTGTGGCACAAAATCTTTGTGAAATAAACTGAGTTATCCATTTAAGCATGTTACTCTTCACACCTATTGATTGCAACTTTTCAATTAATTTGTTTCTCCAGACTGAGTCATATGCTGATTTAAAATCAATGAATACTGCTAAGGTATCCTCCTTTCTATTGAAAGCTTCCTTGATGTCTTGGCTTATTAGGAGTACATTTTCACTTGTACTATGATTCTGTCTGAAGCCGGTCTGTGAACTATTAATTAAGTTGTAATATTCTAGGAACCAGTTAAGTCTAGATGCCACCATTCTTTCCATCACTTTTGCAATAACACTGGTCAAAGATATTGGTCTGAAACTATTAATATTGTTTGAAGGTTTGTTTTTCTTTAAAATCGGGATGATAATGGCTTTTTTCCAGTCAGAAGGTACAGTCATTCCCCAACACGTGTTATACAGTTTAAGTAGGATTTCTTTTCCTTTCCTGCCAAGGTGTTTAATAAACTCTGGGTGGATCTTGTCAGGTCCTGGAGATTTTTTGTTCTGTAATTGTTCTATTGCTAAATCCAGTTCTGTTTCGTTAAAATCCTGAATAAAAATATCATTTCGTATACCATTTGACTTATTAGTTTCTCTGATAGTTTTTTGGATAACCTTATCTTGTTTTTTATACGCTTGGGGTATTCTTTGTGACTGAGCATAAAACTTGTTAAGGGATTCTGCTATTTCCCTATCTGTAGTTAAGCTTTTGTTATTATGTTTTAATGGTTCAGTTGTATTTTTTGATAATTTTGTTTTATTAAGGAATGTGTATATTTTATTTCCATCTTTCCTATAGTCCTTATGTTCTACAAAATTTGTGAAACTGGCCCTCTTTGTTGTAATTAATTCTTTCTTAAAAATGGCTGCTTTTCTTCTCCAGTTTTGTACATCTTCTGGACACTTGGTTCTTTCGGCTTTGACTCTTGCTATATTTCTTTCGTGTTTTAACTTAGATAAAGATGGAGACCAAAAGTAGCTATATTTCTTTAACTTTCCTTTGGGGATATGTGTTTTGGCTGCTGTCAATAATATTTCACAAAATTTTTTATTCATTTCATCTGTTGACTTGAACTCTGATTCTAACAGTATATTACACTTCCCTTCTATCTCATTTTGGAAACTGGTACAATCTGCTTTTTTAAAATTCCAAGAAGTTTTAATTTTTGGTTTGTTACTTTTATTTATTAGACCTCTTATGGAGTTTATGGTGATTCTGTGGCCTGAACCTGGGTCTTCTATTATTTCTCTTTTTGTATTGTCAATTATGTCAGATGACACCATCAGAAGATCAGGATTTGTACCTGAACCATTATAATGAAGGTAAGTGGGTGGATCATTTGGATTAAATATTAATTCCATTGTTGATGAGTTTAATAGGTCTTCTATGACTCTTCCTGCTGAATTTATATCTCTGTAGCCCCACCTAGGGGAGTGTGCATTAAAATCACCTAATAAAATACTTTTGGGTTCTATGGGAATAGAATTTAGATATAGTGTATTGTCTGGAGGATTGTAGATACTGTAAATTCTATAGTGGTAGTTACTTTTCCATACTTCAATTTTAGCTATTTCTGATTTATCTTGTTCTTCCATTGTTTTTTGGATTTGGATAGTAGCTTTCATATTTCTTTTAATTCCTGTAAGAATACCACTTGCTATTTGACGAGCCTTTGGAAGTATATGTGTAGTGTACTGATCCATTTCAAAGTATATTTCCTGTTCTTCTGATATATTGGCTTCTTGTACTGTGAAGACATCTATATCTTGGTCTTTTAATATTTTCATTAGCTCTTGTTTTTTAGACTGGGACATGCCTCCTGCATTCCATTGTAGAATTCTTAAAGTATTGGAATTGTTGTGATGAAATTTGCCTAAAGATGTCCCCACCCGGAGATCCGATTGGGGGACAGTTTTAACTCCGGAATGTTTATCTTTAGGACTCATATTCATGTATGTGGCTTTCATGTAACTGTTTTCTTAATGGGCACCAGTTTTACAATGTGGCAGTTACATCACCCGACTTAAACCCCCATTTTGCTAGGGGGACCACACCTATCGTTGGTCAACGGGTCCATCGGACCTAGCCGGGAGGACTAAATAGGTGGTATTTAGATCCACCGACCTTCCCCTCATGTGCCTCTGAGGGACGCTGTTGTACTGTGATAGGCCAGCACATATGTAAATGACGTTTCCTCCATTTTAGATGAAACAGTTATACCGCTGTGATTCGCTCCCCAGAGCCTCATCTGTTAAAAGCAGCGTGCACCACGGGCAGGATGAGGATGGGAATTGGGTAGGAAAGGCTATAGGAGGCGCATCACTACCCCTTACTACTGTGTTTCTCCTTTTCTACCGAATTGTGAGTTCTATATTTTATGTATGTCCTATATTACATATATTACTATTATAGAGCATGCAATAGGACAATGGAAGAGGAACAAGATATTGTAGTTCAGTTAAAACAAACAGCACTTAGTTTAACTAAGTTTGAAGAAAACCTTCCCATTATTCATAATTGTTTTTATTTTAAGCAACAAGAGTTAATGTGTTCCACTTGAAATTAATGAAATAATGGACTTTGAGCAAGAGATCTACTTTGGCATTCAGTAAATCTTGTAATGATTGTACAAAAATGTCATGCATTGCCACTGATGGAAACACTGCCTGTCCTTGTATGTTATCCTAGCAATTCCTGAATTTGACTATTACAACAATTAAAATTGTACAGAAAGGTATGGGTTGTATCTGAATAAACCAGATGGATATAGGTCAAGAAAAATTAATGACATACCCTGAAATATGTTATAAAATTAATAGTGCATTTATTAAGATGAGCTAAATACATGGGGAAACACATTGGAAGAGAAACTCATTGGAGTGGTTTATATACAGAGGCTGACAGAACTATTCGAACGTAAACATATTTATCACTTATATTACTTTAAAGCTACATTGAGTAAGCATACATAAATACAACTGGTACAAAATAAACTTGAGTCTTCCACTAAACATATACACTCATAAATAGCAACTGAAACTAATTTGCACTACAAGAAGAAATAAAATGGTTAATTTACATCTGGACATAAGTATTCGAACAGAGAACAGCTAGTATTTAGTTATCATCCCCTTTCTTTGAATTACAGTGCATAATCGTTTGGGCATTGTCTGTATGTGTTATTTAGTGACTGCAGAGTCCATATTTCTCCACTCTGTTTGAAGAAGTTCTTTTAGATGGTCCTTGCTCCTGATGTGATGCTTCCTCACACGCTCTTCGAGTTCCTTCCAGATGTTCTCTATAGGATTTAAATCTGGAGATTTGGGCAGTGTCTTCAAAGTGTGAGGAGTGTTGTACACAATCCAAAGCCTTACAATTTCAGCAGTATGCTTCAGATCATTGTCCTGCTGGAAGTAATAACCATGCCCTAATCCCAGCTTCTCTGCACTCTTTTTAAGATTGGTTTCTAGAATCCTCTTGTATGCAAATCTGTCCATGATCCCATCTATGAACACCAGTTCCCCAAAGCCAGATGAAGCTATGCAACCCCATACCATCACACTACTACCATCATGTTTCACTGTAGCTACCATGTTCTTAGGTTCCCATTCTGTATTTGGCTGTCTCCACACTTTAAGTCATCCATCACTCTTGTATACGCAGAATTTGCTCTCGTCCGACCAGAGAACCTTATCCCAGAATTCTGTTGGTTTTACCACATACTGTTTAGCAAATTCTATACGCTGTTTTTTATTCACCTTATTAACATATGGTTTCTTCCTAGGAACGCGGGCATTGTACCCAGCACTATTTATAAAACCCGTTCAACTATTCTGGTGTGAACCACAGTGCCAGAATATTGCTCAACACATCCTCTAATCTCAGATGCAGTGACTCTCGGGTTCTGCTTCACCATTTTTATTATTTGCCTCCTGTCTCTGGTGGTGAGTTTAGAAGGAGTGACATTTCTAGGTTTATTTACCACATTATTTGTCTGTTTGAAGCATTGAATTATACAGAACACTGCAGTTTTGCTTCTGTTAATGGTTTTGGCAATTTCAGAGAGAGATTTGCTTGTTTGTACATATTGATCACGATATTCCTATCTGCCACCGTTGTCTCCTTACCTTTAGGTCCCATACTACCTGTGAGTTCACAATCGGCTGAATAACTGTGAGCACACTGTCTCGACGCACAGCATAAGCACAACTGCTGTGTGGTAGGGGCGTGTAGGGTACATTCAACCACCTTTTTCTCTGTTCGATTGGGTATGTTCGAATACTTATGGCTTCCAATAAGAGGGACAATAGAATAAATACAGTACAGATTGTGTAATAAATACATGCAAAGTGATATTTTAAATATTGTTTCCAAGACGCAAAGGTTAATGTTTACATGTGTAACAATTCAACACTGCCAAATAAATATTTCAGTATTTATAGTACGTGTAATGTTACATGTTGTATTAATTGAATACTTCTGTCGGCCTCTGTACATTTAGTCATGGCACATTGCAAACTTATTGTTTGTTTCCTGTAAAATTATGAAAACAGTGTTTACACCTTTCTATCCTAACACAAGTGATATAGCCTTCCCATTAAAAAGAGGGGGAGAGAGAAACGTTCTAAAAGGGTTCAGTTGGTTTGGAATGTTTCAGAAATGCAGATAACTAATATAAAGTTCCATTTTATAACTATTTTTAAAAATATAACTAATTTGGAGCATCTATCTCCAGCAGATCATGGTATAACAGTCCAGAAATATATTGACTCTGGCCATGAAAGTCTACTTTCTCTCATAATATGATTAGGATTTCTGCAATTTTATACATCCACAATAATCTTTCTCCATTATTTTGTGTAAACAGGATTCTATTGACTACATAGGTTACCAATGTTAAAATCATAATAATCTGAAACGTCACATATTTCCATAGAATACTTGCTTATTATCCATATGTGTTAACATCATTTCAAGTTCAATGACTGTCGAAACGTGCAAAAGTGTGATACAAAATTTGGAATCTTTTGTATTACTGTTGCTATTGATAATGCTAATTTTGAAAGCAGCTTATGTAACTAGAGATGTTTCACATTCCACCCAAAAGTTTTATACCAAGATTTCTCCAGAAATATACAGTTTGAGTCTCCTTAAATCCAGAAAAGTATTTTTGCAAACATCTGTGTGTTTGTATATCTTTGTGATTGTAAGTTCAGCATCTTCTTCCAAGGATGCAAAATCCCTTCACCACAAACTACTCTTTACTTGGGCTTAAACTCCTCTCCATTCTGGATGACTTTTGTGGAATTGGTAAGCTGTAAGAGATACTTGTTACTACACTTGTTACTACATTAAAAGACTTGGAGCTTGTTAAAACAGTTAACTTATGTCAACTAAAAATGTTTATGGCTTTGACCATTTCCGAAATGTTCCTTTTTACTGCTTGATACTTACAAATACTTATACTTTTGGAGTGGTAAGCTGCTATTCTGTTTCTTTCTTTCTTTTTTGAGTTCATACAAAGAACATAGAATTTTATAAGCTATCATACAGTGGTATGTTCTTTAAAAACCTGACTTGCTTTACCCTACTGTATTCTTCCTATACCTACAAAGATGTATGCAATAAAAGCCTATCTCGATTAACAAGAAGGAAACAGAAAAACAATATTTATTAAGAGTACTTTATAGAAGAATAATTAGAGAAAGTCATGTGAATGTGACACATATCTTGCAAGTTTAATAAATCTGCATTTGTTGTTCTGTTTTGTTCCTTATCCTGATTCGATCATTTTCTTATCCAAAATTGATTACTATGTGTTTCACATTTCCTCTTTGTAACCCTTAAATCTTAAGTGCACTTTTTACAAAACATGCATTTCTGACCTTGTGTGGATGTTCCAACTGCAGCAGAGCTTTCAAAAAGCCTTGGTTCATTCAGACGCTCAACAGATGAAGCTGGGTAAATTGGAGGGTTGATCACACTTTGATAAATATTATCCAGGCTTTCTCAAAATGACAATTATAAAAGTCCATAGATATTAGATAAGTCAAAAAGCACATGTGCAATAAGAAAGCATATACTGACCTTCCTGGTGATATCAAAGCTCATTAGCTCAGGAATGGTCTCTGCAACAGCACAGCTCTGAAAAAAAAATTGTAGCATGGACAGGCATAAGTGACACTTTCAGCTTTATTTGCATTGTGATGCATATCTCAATTGAGGAGCGTCCCTTCAAAACTCGATAAATGCACAAAATGCATTTCTGAGAAAAACTTTTTTTCTATTTATTGGCAATACTAATTGGTTAGCACAGCAACTGTATAAATCATTCAATTCTCCTTCCTGACACTGTCTCACTGAATGTAAAAAGAAACAAATAACATAGTTTAATAGGTGCAAATTTGGGGTTTGAAAATGCACTGTTTTTTCAAAACACTACATTAACAATAACAATATATTTTGTTTTATTTATATAACAAACATATTGAATACACACAAAGAAATTTCAAAGAATATGAATAAGTTTATTAGTGCTTGTGCAATCTGCACATGGTTCTTAGTTCCTTTCTCTTTTCCACGTCTGCCTCTGTCTTAATCTTCATCAGTCCCATTGAGCATATGTCAGTGTGTGGTGTACGGAATGAAAGATCGAAGAAGCTGTAAAATATGTTTTTATATTTTGACAATGAGCAGACTGGTAGATTTCTTAATCTTCTTTCGTTGCAGAAGTTGGTCCACATTTTTCTGATATTAAGTTCTGGAGGTAAATATCCTCTAATTGATTTTGCTCTTCCATAGTGGCTTTCTCTACATCTGTACTTCTTAATGTCTTACTTTATAGCAGCAGTAATGCCCTTCTGTAATATCCCTGTTCTGTCACCTCTTCTGGTTTCCTTTGGTGCATTCCCAGATAAGTGAAATTTTCTAGCCAGGAGAGATAATCTAACTTTTAACACCCCTGTAATTCCTTGGAGGCTTTAATTTTAGGATTTTGTGGAGTGCACTCGAGACCACGTGAACATATAATTGCTGGAGTATGAGCTTTCCTTGACTTCCATTTTGACTTCCTTTCTTTGTTTTTGTAATTCCTACCTCCCGCGCATTCTATGACTGGTACAGTTTCATAATCTGAGCTCCTGTCCATTGTGCACAGTACAGTGCAGTGTCTCAACTAAGAATAAAAATGCCATGTAAGTACAACAAAGCTTGTAGAAGCACCTGCCTGCTGTGCAAGGGGTCCCGGGTTCGATTTTCGGCAGAGGGGTAGGAATTTTTCTCCAACCAAGTTTGTTCTTCATCCTTCCCTGAGTCTGGAAGTATGAATAAAAGTGTGAATGTGTGTGTGTGTGAATTCAACGTATAAAAACCCCCAAAGACCGAAAAACCCACTGTTAAACAAGTAACGCCATTGCCAATAGGCAAGGTCACCGATATGACCTCTGCAGTTAAAAGCGGGTTATAAATGGAACAAAAAGCTTGCAGAAATGAATGTGAAATCCAAACGCACAACCTGAGTTCGCAGTTATTTCCAACGAAGCAGCAGTGTACAAAGCTTGCAGAAATGATTGAGAATTCCAAGAATCGCTACAGTAAGATGGCAGTCAATGCCAACATGCGTTTCATAGAATTGAGGTTGCTACACTTTGGATTATAAAATCATAAAATTGCATCTATCGACCTTTGCTTTAACTGAACAAGTGCATCTATTGAGTTTTGAAAAAACTGCTAATATTCCCTAGCTTCTACACAGGACAAGAATAGAATTTTGCAAAATCTGATTTCACAGAACGATACAGAAGGTGAAAATTATGCCGATACTGTATATAACTCAATTTCATAAAATTTTGCATCTATCAAGTTTTGAAAAAATGCTCCTCAATTGTGGCTGCCTGTAATGTTACTGCTTCAGCTTTAACAAAAAAAAAAGTATGCAATGAGACATATAGTCATGGACGTAAGTATTCATGCAGCTAAAAGTATAAATTAAAATATTTTTTTTTTATATTTACCGGTCCAAAAACATAAAAAAAGATTCACAATATGAACTTTACACAACTTACTGAAGTGCAGATATAATGAAGTTAAATTTGCTTTGTTTTATACTAATAAATATAATCTTTCTTCTCACAGGTTGAATTTTAAGGAGGACATAAGTATTCATGCAGGAACATAACATTTTTGTGCATACATACAAAAAACCAATTTTAAAAAATCCTAATATTTTGTATAGCAACCTATTCTATAAATTACTTCTTTCAACCGTTTGGGTATTGAGTGAAAAAGTTTTCTAGTTATTTCTACACCAATATTATGCCATTCTGCCATAAGTAGCTGTTTTAGTTGAGATTTGCTGGATATGTGGTGTTTTCTTATTCTGTCTTCCAGCTCTCTCCATAGGTGATCAATGGGGTTGAGAACCGGGGATTGCTCAGGTGTTTTTAGTATGTGTATATGTGAGCGTGTGCGCGTGCGCGTGCGCGTGCGCGTGTGCGTGTGCGTGGGCGTGGGCGTGGTCGTGGGCATGGGCGTGGGCGTGGGCGTGGGCGTGGGCGTGGGCGTGGGCGTGGGCGTGGGCGTGGGCGTGGGCGTGGTCGTGGGCGTGGGCGTGGGCGTGGGCGTGGGCGTGGGCGTGGGCGTGGGCGTGGGCGTGGGTGTGGGTGTGGGTGTGGGTGTGGGTGTGGGTGTGTGTGTGTGTGTGTGTGTGTGTGTGTGTGTGTGTGTGTGTGTGTGTGTGTGTGTGTTTGTGTGTGTGTGTGTGTGTGTGTGTGTGTGTGTGATTGTGTGTGTGTGTGTGTGTGTGTGTGTGTGTGTGTTTTTTTTTTTTATTTTTTAATTGCATGCCCCATTCCATATGAATACTACATGCTTGAATTTATTTATTTACATACAAATTACATTTTATATATACATGTACATATTGTTGGTGATGTTCTATTTGAACATTTACATCTTTATTTACCTCTAATTTTTTATCTACCTTAGTCTAATTGAGTACTTCATAAATCTAGTACTTATCATATAGTGAAAGGCAAATATTATTATACTCGTAACAGCAGTAGAGTATTGAACTGTGTTTGGACAATGATACTGATTGCAATTTTGGTAAGGAGTAGAAATTATATATATTTGAACTTAAGTCATTCTATTTCTGTGAATTGTATAGCATTAATGAAGTTAACGAAAGGTTGTATGAAATTGTTTCCAAGTTCTTCTTTGTTTATGGGCCAAGTAGCACCTTTACTTTGTATCTTCCTAATCATTGCGTTTCTCTGGTTGTTTAGTATTTTGCATCGAAATATAATGTGGTTTACTGTTTGGTCCTCTTCTTCACATTTGCACATTGGGTTATCTAAAAATCCAAACCTGTGGCGATATGATCTTAGCTTTCCATGTCCTGTTATCATTGCTGTGAACTCCGGAGATATTGGTAACCGTTGGTTCAATCTTCTTCTCACGGATGGGAAATATTCTTTGGTTACTGCTCCTTTCCTTGATGCTGTCCATTGTTGTTGCCATTCTTCGAGTGCAGTTTCTTTCTCTCTAGTTACTATTGCTTCTTTTGATACTTTGTCATATATTATTTCAGTGTCTTCCGCGGCAGCTTGTTTTGCTAGTCTGTCCACAAGTTCATTTCCGTGTATTCCCGCGTGTCCTTTCACCCAGCCGAAATGTAGTGTCCACTTTGATTTTGAAAGTTCAAGGATTTTGGTTTTGATTGCTTCTATCAGCTGGTTATGTTTTATGTTGTTCCTGAGCAGATCTAGAGTTATCTTACTGTCTGTGAATAATGCAGCTCGTTTTTCATCGCATTCTCCATATCCAAGCTCATCTAGTTTTTTAAGTGTTTTTAATATTGCCAGTTGTTCAGCCTGGTTATTCGTGCATCGTGGATGCAACTTGAACTTTAATTTGTATGCCAGGTTGCCATGGATGAAGATGATCCCTGCTGCCCCAACTTTATCACCAGTTTTGCTACCATCGGTGTACATTTCAACTGCATATAAGTTGTTATCTACCTCATCTATTAGGGGTATTTCCACAGGGTGTCTCCAATACCTGACTTCCAGCGGTGCGTCATATTCTTGATTGTTGACTTTTGTTGCCAGGTAGGTTCTTACATATTGTTCTATGGTTATTTGTAAGGGTGGAACGCCTGCTACTACGCATGATGCCTCGTATGAGAGAGTTCGGTAGGCTATAGCAATTTTTATATTAATCAATCTTTGTATCCTTTTATATTTTGTTAGATTTTTTATTTTTCTTAAAGCGTCTATCCACACTGGTGAGCCATATGTCATTATTGGGACTATAGCTCCTTCGTATATTGTTTTTAGTGCTTTGTGTCCTAATCCCCATTGTAGTTTAGCTGTCCGTGATAACATGTGGATGAGTGTGATTGATTTTCCTGCAGTGTGGTCTATGTGTGCATTGAAGTTAAACTTACTGTCAAACCATATGCCCAGGTATTTCATTTCTTCAGTTTGGTTAAGCTTCTTGTTGTTTAAGTAGATATTGACGTCCCAATTGTCCGTTCGCTTTCTTGATATGACTAGAGTCTTCGACTTCTTTTCGTTAAATTCTATTTTGTTGTCAGTGGCCCAGTTCTGAATTTTGACTAAATCTTGATTCGCTATGTTTTCTGCTTCTACTTTGCTTGAGCCTCTTGTTAATATGACAAGGTCATCTGCGAATGCCATGGCATGTGTGTGTGTGTGTGTGTGTGTGTGTGTGTGTGTGTGTGTGTGTGTGTGTGTGTGTGTGTGTGTGTGTGTGTGTGTGTGTGTGTGTGTGTGTGTGTGTGTGTGTGTGTGTGTGTGTGTGTGTGTGTGTGTGTGTGTGTGTGTGTGTGTGTGTGTGTGTGTGTGTGTGTGTGTGTGTGTGTGTGTGTGTGTGTGTGTGTGTGTGTGTGTGTGTGTGTGTGTGTGTGTGTGTGTGTGTGTGTGTGTGTGTGTGTGTGTGTGTGTGTGTGTGTGTGTGTGTGTGTGTGTGTGTGTGTGTGTGTGTGTGTGTGTGTGTGTGTGTGTGTGTGTGTGTGTGTGTGTGTGTGTGTGTGTGTGTGTGTGTGTGTGTGTGTGTGTGTGTGTGTGTGTGTGTGTGTGTGTGTGTGTGTGTGTGTGTGTGTGTGTGTGTGTGTGTGTGTGTGTGTGTGTGTGTGTGTGTGTGTGTGTGTGTGTGTGTGTGTGTGTGTGTGTGTGTGTGTGTGTGTGTGTGTGTGTGTGTGTGTGTGTGTGTGTGTGTGTGTGTGTGTGTGTGTGTGTGTGTGTGTGTGTGTGTGTGTGTGTGTGTGTGTGTGTGTGTGTGTGTGTGTGTGTGTGTGTGTGTGTGTGTGTGTGTGTGTGTGTGTGTGTGTGTGTGTGTGTGTGTGTGTGTGTGTGTGTGTGTGTGTGTGTGTGTGTGTGTGTGTGTGTGTGTGTGTGTGTGTGTGTGTGTGTGTGTGTGTGTGTGTGTGTGTGTGTGTGTGTGTGTGTGTGTGTGTGTGTGTGTGTGTGTGTGTGTGTGTGTGTGTGTGTGTGTGTGTG
Organism: Tenodera sinensis; assembly: GCA_030765045.1. NCBI lineage: Eukaryota > Metazoa > Arthropoda > Insecta > Mantodea > Mantidae > Tenodera > Tenodera sinensis. The sequence continues at coordinate 173,675,336 of CM060964.1, forward strand.
TGTGTGTGTGTGTGTGTGTGTGTGTGTGTGTGTGTGTGTGTGTGTGTGTGTGTGTGTGTGTGTGTGTGTGTGTGTGTGTGTGTGTGTGTGTGTGTGTGTGTGTGTGTGTGTGTGTGTGTGTGTGTGTGTGTGTGTGTGTGTGTGTGTGTGTGTGTGTGTGTGTGTGTGTGTGTGTGTGTGTGTGTGTGTGTGTGTGTGTGTGTGTGTGTGTGTGTGTGTGTGTGTGTGTGTGTGTGTGTGTGTGTGTGTGTGTGTGTGTGTGTGTGTGTGTGTGTGTGTGTGTGTGTGTGTGTGTGTGTGTGTGTGTGTGTGTGTGTGTGTGTGTGTGTGTGTGTGTGTGTGTGTGTGTGTGTGTGTGTGTGTGTGTGTGTGTGTGTGTGTGTGTGTGTGTGTGTGTGTGTGTGTGTGTGTGTGTGTGTGTGTGTGTGTGTGTGTGTGTGTGTGTGTGTGTGTGTGTGTGTGTGTGTGTGTGTGTGTGTGTGTGTGTGTGTGTGTGTGTGTGTGTGTGTGTGTGTGTGTGTGTGTGTGTGTGTGTGTGTGTGTGTGTGTGTGTGTGTGTGTGTGTGTGTGTGTGTGTGTGTGTGTGTGTGTGTGTGTGTGTGTGTGTGTGTGTGTGTGTGTGTGTGTGTGTGTGTGTGTGTGTGTGTGTGTGTGTGTGTGTGTGTGTGTGTGTGTGTGTGTGTGTGTGTGTGTGTGTGTGTGTGTGTGTGTGTGTGTGTGTGTGTGTGTGTGTGTGTGTGTGTGTGTGTGTGTGTGTGTGTGTGTGTGTGTGTGTGTGTGTGTGTGTGTGTGTGTGTGTGTGTGTGTGTGTGTGTGTGTGTGTGTGTGTGTGTGTGTGTGTGTGTGTGTGTGTGTGTGTGTGTGTGTGTGTGTGTGTGTGTGTGTGTGTGTGTGTGTGTGTGTGTGTGTGTGTGTGTGTGTGTGTGTGTGTGTGTGTGTGTGTGTGTGTGTGTGTGTGTGTGTGTGTGTGTGTGTGTGTGTGTGTGTGTGTGTGTGTGTGTGTGTGTGTGTGTGTGTGTGTGTGTGTGTGTGTGTGTGTGTGTGTGTGTGTGTGTGTGTGTGTGTGTGTGTGTGTGTGTGTGTGTGTGTGTGTGTGTGTGTGTGTGTGTGTGTGTGTGTGTGTGTGTGTGTGTGTGTGTGTGTGTGTGTGTGTGTGTGTGTGTGTGTGTGTGTGTGTGTGTGTGTGTGTGTGTGTGTGTGTGTGTGTGTGTGTGTGTGTGTGTGTGTGTGTGTGTGTGTGTGTGTGTGTGTGTGTGTGTGTGTGTGTGTGTGTGTGTGTGTGTGTGTGTGTGTGTGTGTGTGTGTGTGTGTGTGTGTGTGTGTGTGTGTGTGTGTGTGTGTGTGTGTGTGTGTGTGTGTGTGTGTGTGTGTGTGTGTGTGTGTGTGTGTGTGTGTGTGTGTGTGTGTGTGTGTGTGTGTGTGTGTGTGTGTGTGTGTGTGTGTGTGTGTGTGTGTGTGTGTGTGTGTGTGTGTGTGTGTGTGTGTGTGTGTGTGTGTGTGTGTGTGTGTGTGTGTGTGTGTGTGTGTGTGTGTGTGTGTGTGTGTGTGTGTGTGTGTGTGTGTGTGTGTGTGTGTGTGTGTGTGTGTGTGTGTGTGTGTGTGTGTGTGTGTGTGTGTGTGTGTGTGTGTGTGTGTGTGTGTGTGTGTGTGTGTGTGTGTGTGTGTGTGTGTGTGTGTGTGTGTGTGTGTGTGTGTGTGTGTGTGTGTGTGTGTGTGTGTGTGTGTGTGTGTGTGTGTGTGTGTGTGTGTGTGTGTGTGTGTGTGTGTGTGTGTGTGTGTGTGTGTGTGTGTGTGTGTGTGTGTGTGTGTGTGTGTGTGTGTGTGTGTGTGTGTGTGTGTGTGTGTGTGTGTGTGTGTGTGTGTGTGTGTGTGTGTGTGTGTGTGTGTGTGTGTGTGTGTGTGTGTGTGTGTGTGTGTGTGTGTGTGTGTGTGTGTGTGTGTGTGTGTGTGTGTGTGTGTGTGTGTGTGTGTGTGTGTGTGTGTGTGTGTGTGTGTGTGTGTGTGTGTGTGTGTGTGTGTGTGTGTGTGTGTGTGTGTGTGTGTGTGTGTGTGTGTGTGTGTGTGTGTGTGTGTGTGTGTGTGTGTGTGTGTGTGTGTGTGTGTGTGTGTGTGTGTGTGTGTGTGTGTGTGTGTGTGTGTGTGTGTGTGTGTGTGTGTGTGTGTGTGTGTGTGTGTGTGTGTGTGTGTGTGTGTGTGTGTGTGTGTGTGTGTGTGTGTGTGTGTGTGTGTGTGTGTGTGTGTGTGTGTGTGTGTGTGTGTGTGTGTGTGTGTGTGTGTGTGTGTGTGTGTGTGTGTGTGTGTGTGTGTGTGTGTGTGTGTGTGTGTGTGTGTGTGTGTGTGTGTGTGTGTGTGTGTGTGTGTGTGTGTGTGTGTGTGTGTGTGTGTGTGTGTGTGTGTGTGTGTGTGTGTGTGTGTGTGTGTGTGTGTGTGTGTGTGTGTGTGTGTGTGTGTGTGTGTGTGTGTGTGTGTGTGTGTGTGTGTGTGTGTGTGTGTGTGTGTGTGTGTGTGTGTGTGTGTGTGTGTGTGTGTGTGTGTGTGTGTGTGTGTGTGTGTGTGTGTGTGTGTGTGTGTGTGTGTGTGTGTGTGTGTGTGTGTGTGTGTGTGTGTGTGTGTGTGTGTGTGTGTGTGTGTGTGTGTGTGTGTGTGTGTGTGTGTGTGTGTGTGTGTGTGTGTGTGTGTGTGTGTGTGTGTGTGTGTGTGTGTGTGTGTGTGTGTGTGTGTGTGTGTGTGTGTGTGTGTGTGTGTGTGTGTGTGTGTGTGTGTGTGTGTGTGTGTGTGTGTGTGTGTGTGTGTGTGTGTGTGTGTGTGTGTGTGTACGGAGTATTATATAGCAACCACAAATTGACAATCTCTGCAGTATATTTAGGGTCATTGTCCTGCTGGAATTAGTAATTGTCACCTAAGTTCAACTTCTCTACGCTCTTCTTCAAATTGATTTTGAATATGCCAATGCAGCCATATTTACCCATCTTTACCTCAATAAATACTAATATCCCATACACCAGAAGCAGCCATGCATCTCCAGACCATAACACTACCATGGGCATCGCGAACAGGGGGCCGTGGCCCCCACTGGGAAATTAGTGAACTTAATGTGCAATCAATTACTATTGAACTATTATTTTAATTAAGAACAATTGTTATTGCCCAAATCAATACAGTTATCTGCAAAAAATATTTAAATTTTGACAATAAAATAATGAATTAATAATATCTGATTGCAAACTTCCAACATGTGCCCCCCCTCCCCCCCGGAAAAAAGTCTGCTGATGCTCATGAACACTACCACCTTCATGTTTAACTATTGCTTGCAAATTTTGAACATTCAATGCTGTTAATAGCAGTGTTGCCAACAGTAAATTGGGATTTCCCACTAATTATCTTTCTTTCCTCCTTCCACCCTTCTCCCCTTCGTTCTTCCCTCCCTCCTTTCTTTCTCTTTCTTTCTTTCTTTCTTTCCTTCTTTCCTTCCTTCCTTCCTCCCTTCCTCCCTTCCTCCCTTCCTCCCTTCCTTCCTTCCTTCCTCCCTTCCTCCCTTCCTGCCTTCCTCCTTTGCTCCCTTCCTCCCTTCCTCCCTTCCTCCCTTCCTCCCTTTCTCCCTTTCTCTGACAGACAAATTGTAGTTGAAGGTTGTCATAAAGCTGCCTACAATTTGTCTGTCGCTATTAAATTGTGGATATGTGAATTCTAATACTGCATAGAGGAAGTATGTATAAATATTGTGCAACAGTCTATTTTGGATTTCATTATAAACTCAGCAACTGAGAAGGAAAAACCTCAAAATATGTCACAAAGTAACCCCATCTTGTGGTAGACGAGTAGTAGGATAGTTAGACTAATGCGCCAAAATACACAGTATTTGTATATAGCAGACAAACAGAAAACACTTGAAGTAATTATATCCAAATTAAAACACATGTAGTTATTCAATCTGAATATGGTCTTAAAGATCATCACTTAAACGTCATAAATTTTAATACCTAATCATAGGCAAATCTTTTTCTGCATTATTCATAGAAGTGTTCTGAGATCTTAGGAAAGAAATTAAATTTAATAAATAAAAATGAGGTAAACACTGCAAAGAAATGTTCTTTGAAGTTATTGGTACATATGTTTGACAGATAGGAGTAAACTTCTTATTTTTGACTTGTGTGGATCACCAAACTCAAAATTCACATAATTTCTTAACAATCTTGATGAATTCTTAAAAGAGGCACAAACATTATTCAGAGAATTATATCATTAGGAGCTCTCAATATAGAAACTAGTAATAATGACTTCTATGATCGTTTGCAAAGTTATAATCTAAATACCATAGGTGTTGGTTCAAGCAGAGTAACTGATTGCTATAGTACGGTAATAGATCATTTGTATATATCAACCAATACTCATAAAAAGCAATTAACATTCATCAATAATGATCTTCATACTTCTGATCACAGAGCCCAAATTGCAGATATACCTACATAAGCAGCTTACCAAAACTAAAGAATCAAGTTACATTTTTAGTAGGGATGTAAGGGAAGCTGAAGTTCAAATTTTAAAGAATAACCAAGTTGGTGAAACTGAGTATTTCAAAGCAACAAGGTCTAAGTTGTAGACAATATATGAGATTCGAATGGACAGAAGAGTATAAAATTAATTCTCAATGTCCTTGACTCCAAGATAGGAGGTATATGTCAATATGAGATAGTAAATTATTTTAAAAATATGAAATTGAATTTTCAACTAATATTCCAAATTGCATTATTTATTGGGCAAGAGAAGAGATGAAAGTAAACAATACAGAAAATAATAACAGTGAAGGTTGGTCTGATAGTGTCTATAAAATAAACTAAAACATTGTAAAACCAAAGTTATCAAAGTGGAGTGAAGTGTGAATACTTAAATTAAAGAAGAATATCTAATAAGTAATTAATACTATAATGAATTATTAGAAAATAAGAAGTATTAATGTAGAACAAAACATGCCAACAAAATAATTAACATGATTGCTGAAAATAATGTAAGCAAAGCATGGAAGGGTATAAAAGCATTGTATAAACAGTATGTAGCTAACTCTGATATAAACCAAGAAAAATGTTTTGGTTACTCTTCTACTCTGTATACATATCAAAGTTTTAAGAATCAAAAGGTAATTCCAGAAATAGAAAACCACCACATTGAGATTGTGGATAAAATTATAGCTGAGGAAGAAGCAATGAATCAGGTTAAAAGAATTAAAACAAACAAAGCAGCAGGGGAGTTCATAAACTAATGGGATATAACTGTAGATTGAGTTAAGGTACTTTTTAATATACTGAGAACTAAGGGATACATCTAAAAGTTGGTGAAAAGCATTCATACAGCCAATATATAAAGGTAAAGGGGACATGGAGAAACCAAACAAATATTGAAGCATAGCATTACTATCAAATGTGGGGAAAATCTATACAGGAATTATGGCAGATAGAGTCCAAACATGCATAGAGGAGAGTAAAATTCTCTCAGAATTTCAAATGAGCTTACAGAAAAGGAGGCAAATTGTTTGCAATAACATTTGTTATAAGAACTTTAATTGAGAAATATTTAAGAAATTAAATAGGGAAAACACAAATGGCTTTAATTAATTTAAAGAAAGTGTTTGACTAAAAGGAACTAAAGCTATAATAGTATAAACTACTAAGGAAAGTGATTAGTAATCAATAGGGACTATTTTAAAAGGGCTATATAAAGATAACACTTTCTCTAGAAAATATGATGAAGTGGTAAGAACCAGAAGAATATCCCAAGAAAAAGGGCTGCATCACAGGTGTGAGTTAAGTGCAATTCTATTCAATTTGTTTAATGATGACCAAGGCTCAAAGTTTACACACCAAAACCCTGAAGTACACGACATCTGGACTATAGACACTGCATCAACAACACACTCATAGAGAAGGGAAGGGTGTGATTGGAAAGAAATGTCAGCATATTGCTAGATATAGTTGGTGTATCAAAATAGGATATAGCACACCTGAATTTGTTCCATATATTAAGGTCACCAGCATCAATTTTATTCCACAATGGTTTATTTTTTTATTTGATCATCTGACCCTATTCAGGGTTTGCCTAGCCACACAGAATACTACAAATAATAATTAATCTCATACAGAAATAATAAAATACAATAATATACAATAATAAAAAAATAACAGCAACAATTGTATAAAACATAACAATTATAAAGCTATCAATTTAGACAATGTAATCAAACAATGTGTTACCCATAAAGATGGTTTCTCAAAATAGCTACAGAATATTTGATTATTGTTGTAACAATCTGTGATTCTATTCTTTTTTCCAATTTTTATTTCCTTCGCCATGAAACAAAATGTTTTGTAATAGTTCCCTGTGCACCAAAAAGCAGACCACTTATGTACAACAATTTTTTAAATTTTGTGTTTGTCCATAAAATATGGTATTGTTGGTTCATAAATCCTCTTCTTTTCTGCTTCAACTTCTTCAAGCTGTTTAGGTGATCTGTACACATAGAGTATGCAAATATTGTTTACAAGGCTAAACATCTATTAGTGCAATATGTACAATAAATCATCCTTTAAAGGATTATATCAATGAAAGTGCTCAGTGTCAATTTTGTTATGGTGCACCTTTAAGTACATTCTGAAATTTTCAAACTTAAAACTCCTTCCGTTATCATTCAGAGATCGCTCCACTTCACATAAGTTATCGATGCACATTTAAAATAGTTGACATCAGGGTCCTGCACCTTTATGATATCATAGTTCCTTTTGCTGCTTTTGCTTCCTCTCAGGTGCAATACATATTATTACATGTTCAGACACAACATATCTGACAGACACCATGTACAAATCTGTCTCTATGCTGTCTGAAATTCCTCCTAAATGGGAATTATTTGTATTTTATTGTATTTTGTTTATATTATTTTTATATGCCACATTTTATTTTTGAAATAATACTGCGAATGTACAAAATGTGAAAGGGTAATCATTTTATGTTCAAATATAAGAATAAACAATAAACATCATCAGTGCTTATGAAATTATGAACATTATTACAATCAATCAGTTATTTTAACTAAATTGTATGTGTGTGTGTCTGTAATATACTTGAGAGATTTCACTGCAAACCTGCCTGACATGATCTAAACAATAGTATATTTCACATTTCTTGCAGCAATATCTTGAAAGTCACTTTTTTTTTGAGTCTACAAAGCAGGTCTTACAAAGTTTGCACTTATTTTCAATAGAAGAACCTGAAGAAACTTTGTTAATTTCTGTAGGCCGAAATCTTTTAAGACCTTCTTGAAGCCCATCGGTTATCCTCCTTGTAAGTGTGCTCCTTTTAGATAGATGATCAAAATACAGTTCTCAGGATAACTTCTTCAAAATAACCTCCTACTCTTGATTTAACTTCCATTACATAGGAAGAGAATTTGAGCATTTAGTACAGATATGTTTAGCATACCAAAAAATACCACTAAAGGCCATCTGCGACAGTTTCTGGCAACATCATATGTGGCACACAGTTTGTCTACCATATCCACCCCAAATTTTGTTTCATTATAGAATGTTATCATCTCTGGTTTCTGCTTTTCACCGGAGTTTTGATCAATGATATCGTCAAAATGTTGACTTTATTTATATCACAAGGGTGATCTTGCCTTTCTTAGGTATGTAAGAAAAAAGGGTAGTCTCTTCTCTGAATGCAAACACACTGGAATGCTGAGCTGTGCCTTTTATATTGACTAACTCAACTGGCAGCTGTGTTCCAACTGTGTTTTTCTTCAGTGTTCCAACAAAGGACAATCTCTCCTCCTGCAGTTCTTTCACCAAATTGTAGTCACAGAACCAATTATCTGCAGTAATGTTTCTTCCACTCCTGTAAATTGGTTGTGCCAATCGTTTCACAACGTCTGATGGTTTGTTGCTGGTGCAGAATGGACCATTAGGTTCCTTCCCAGCATAAATTTCAAGACTGTGAGAGTAGAATATTTTGACATCAGCCAAAACATAGATTTTAATTCCATATTTATTAAACTTAGATGGAATATACTGTTTGAAACTGCATCTCCCTCTAAAGCCTGCCAGCATTTCATCAATTGTGACATTCTCTCCCAAAGAATAGCATTTCTGCCAGTTGCCGACGAATGCTGTGAAAATGTCTCTCACAACTGCAAGGCAATGCAATTTCTTTCTTTCTTCGCGAGAAGAACTGTCATCAGATCTAGGGCAGCTAAGAAGGAACTTGAAATGCTTCAAATTCATTACCAATTGAAATATCTCTATGCCATCTCCATCTCTAACCCACAGCTCTTCTAAAGATTGTCTGCTACTGCGTAAGACTCCTGCCAAATAAGAAGACCTATGAAAGCTTTCATCCCTTCTTTCATTGTCAATTAGCATCTCTTTCATGGCTGAGTTTGTTTTGTATAAGCCCAATATACTGGTTTATATATGTTACGATTATGTCTAATATGTCCTCTGTAATAAGACAGCTTCAACAATCTGTAGCCATTCTGGCAGCTCTAGCTTGACCTCTAACTCCAGGTAGATGTAGATGAGTAAGCAAATTCTGTGATCTGGTTCTTCTCTGCTGCAGAGGTCTCATCATTTTCCTTTAGTGATTCCATCTTTTCCAGTAAACTGAGCATTAATATCTGTATGGTCCTCTTCATCTGTGTTGCTTTGAGAGGAATGAGAATCCTCCTCTCAGACTTCTGTCACAGCTTCACAATCTGTGTCACTTTCATAATCATCAAAATCTTCATTTTCATCCCAAGTATTGCCAGAGCTTTCTGTAGGTCATCAGGGTTACACACATTGAACACTTCTTGCTCCTTTGACATTATAGTACATAAAAGTGTGACCAGCAGAAAAGAAAGCTACAGAAACAACGAGATACATGAGCGGGCGCAATGTATCTCACAGATACCTTTGCTTAATAATCGGATGAAAACAGCAAATAGCTGGCCAATAATGCACCAGGAAGTGCTACAATGTGTTTTAGGAAGCTATAATGACTTGCATTAATTTTGCAAAAACAGTTGCACCTACATGTTGAAAAAACTGGGAGAGGTATAGAGATACCTCTTATGTAGAAATATTTATATAGTCACAAATATATTGCGCCCAATAATAACATTGAGCTTCGCAAAGTAGAGCATATCCAGAATTATTTTAAGAACCTATTTCTATTTTTGTTCTAGTTTTATACCGATAGGGTGATTTCCACCTTCATTAATTGCATGAGCCAAGTTTTGCACAGCATCTAAAGCATGACATATATCAACTTTGGTGGTCTGAAGAACGGTGATGGTTTTTCCTATGCCTGTGAAGCTCTACGCAATATAAGAAAAATTCTCAAATAGCTCTCTGGTAATAAGAGATTTTAAAGTTCTGATGGCACCACTATCTTTGCTATCAAAGACATTGATAACTTCAACAATCTGATGATCATATTTTGCATAATAGTTCATTGCTTCTAGCCAAGTACTCCGTTGGGTCACGACAGGCAGCAGAGGCAATGAGATGTCAGGAAATGGTCCTTTAAGTTCTAATATCCTAGATGGAGCTCGAGAAATACTTTTGTCCTGTTGGATACAAAATTGTCTATGTCTTTGTAATAGTCTTGTACTACTTTTGCTACTCTGTGAGGGCCATGAGCAAAGCAAGTAATGTGGCTAACATGTGGGTATAGACTCTTGAGCTTTTTCGTGCATTTAGCATGTACAGGCCAAAGTTAGTAATGAAAAGTACCACATTCTGCCATTTAACTGTAGTACTTGGCCAAAAAAGGGACCTTAGCCTCTTATTTTTGGTTATTTTTCTTTATATGTTCTGAGCAACTTAATAAATAAATCATTATTTTTCACTCACAAGGATATTTATTTCTTCGTTGTTGATTTTAAAATAATCACGACAATTTCCAGTCATGCTACCAACTGCAGCAGCATCTATGTCATTCATGTCCCTACACCACCCCCTTTTCAATCATTATACATCTTCCAAGAAGTGGACTGGAAATCGTATTCTTCAGCCTGACTTTATAGTTCTTGCTATACTTAGCATATCCACTATTTGGGGTTGCTCTTCTTTTATGTAGTTATCATGAGCCAGTATATATGCTGGTTTTAATCTATCTAAGGATATGTTAATCTTGTCATTTGTTTTTATACCAAAGAATTTTCCTGTACGTTCCATGACTTCATATTCCAGAGCTGCCTTTACTTTGTCAACTCATACAAATACATGACTTGCCTTATTGATATCTTGGAATACAAACTGTTTTTCGTTTGACTTATTAGGATATTCAGCAGGTTTGAGTTGATTCATGTATTTCTTCAATTAGTGCACTACAAATATTGGCAATTCTGCACTCACTTTTGTACCAGGATCATTGAAGAAATCTCCTGGTAATTTAAGTGGGGTACCATATAATAGTGGCATAGCTACCTTCTCTGATAGAGCAACATAGGCCCAATAAGATTGTAGGTAATATATTGCTCCATTTAAGATCTTCATGGGCATGAATAGATGCTCTAAGTGTCCTGTGAAATCTTTCAATTTTTCGGTTTGATTGCAGATGATATGGAGTAGTTTTCGTTAATTTACAAGCACATGTTTTCATAAGTGCTTGGAAGAGTTCTGATTGAAATTGTGTTCTCTGATCAGTCACTAGTTGGTATGGTATTCCAAACCAAGTGATCCAAGCATTAAAAACTCTTGAGATACAGTTTCTGCTTGAATATTTTTAAGAACTTCAGTCCAGTTGGTAAATTGGTCTATACATGTGAGACAATAAACATACTGAGTAGTCGGAAGCTTTCAGAGCCGGAGTTAGAATTAAGGCTAGAGATTTCTTCCGGGCTTAAAAGCCGTGGTCTGCTGGAGTTTTGAGGTCCAGATGCTTTGTCCACACCTGTGGTGGACATCATCGGTGGCGTAGTCTGAGTCTTCTAGGTGAAGGTTCAGTTACAACAGAATCGTTTATGACTGGAGGTGCCGTAGTTATATGTGGGCCACTCACAGGGGATTGGCTAGGTTTGAGCGGGAGGTGTGTGTTAGATGGGCGGGCCGTTCTGATTCCTGATTCGCTGGCTTCTTCTTCATTGCTGATTGATTTATGTGATTTTTTCTGCATTAGTGCTTCTTTTTTATGTTCAAGTATCGGATGCCAGGTTTCAGTTTCTTCCTTCCTGTTAGCACCCCAATAATTTTAACAGGAAGGACTCAAACTATGCCACCGATGATGTCCACCACAGGTGTGGATGAAATGTCTGGACCTCAAAACTCCAGCAGACCATGGCTTTTAAGCCTGGAAGAAATCTCTAGCCTTAATAAACGTACTCTTCTGATGAGGTAGGGGCCCAATCAAGTCTATGTGGACAACTCCAAATCCTTCGTCATTGTTTGTAAACTTTCCAAGGAGTGTCCGAATATGTCTGGTGACTTTATTCTTCTGGCACCCAAGGCATACTTTTGTCCAATGACTTATATCACATTTTATATTCTGCCAGACAAACCTGTTAACATCTTCACTGAAGTTTTAATTCCTGGGTGTGCCATATTGTGGTAATGTTGAAAAATAGGAAACTTGAATTTTTGTGGAATATATGGACGCACAGAGGTGGTGGACATGTCACACCATAGTTGTTCTCTGCCTTGTGTTGTTTTTGTTTTAAATTTCAATGAAGAATGACGAGCTAGATCATAGATTATCTAGTTCTTCATCTGCATTCTGGGCTCAAGCGATCACTTCATAATCAATTGCTTCTAGTTCTCCAACTCTTAATAAATGGTCAGCACCTATGTTTTTCCTTCCAGGTGCATGTCAGATATCTGTACTAAATTGAGACATATGCTGTAAATATCTCAACTGTGCTAGCAATGCTTTTTTATTTTTTGATCAAATGCAAACGTAAGTGGTGCATGGTCACTGTAAATAATGAAATGCCTATCTTCCTTCTATCAGATATCTGAAATATTTCACAACCATATAAATACTGAGTAACTCTCAGTCATATGTGGAATATTTCTGCTGAGGTGGAGAGAATTTGTTTGAGAAGAATCCAATATGCTTTCAGTTACCATTTTCATTTTGTTGTAATACTGCACCTGCTGCAAACTTCGAGGCATCAGCAAATATTGCCAATTTATACTTGGTATCTGGTTTTGTTAATAGAACTGCATGAGCTACATCATTTTTGCATTTCTGGAACTGCTCAAATGCCTCTGTAGTCCATTCAATTTTCCTCTTGTCATATTTTGTTGCACCTTTAAGGTATTTGTTTAGTAGAGCTTGATTTTCTGCAGCATGTGGAAGATGTCGATGGAAATTAATAATTCCTAAAAATGCACGAAACTCCTTAACAGTTTCGGGGTTCTTGTGGTTTAACATAGCAGCCAATCCTTCTGGATCTGGCTTAACACCTTGTAATGTTATTAGATGTTCTAAGAAAACCACTTCTCCTACACCAAATATGGACTTCTCTATGTTAATTCTCAGAACAAACTGATCAAGTTGCTTAAACAGTAAATTTAAGTGATGTTTATGCTCTTCTGGTGTTGGATCCTATCAAGATATCACCCAAATAAGCAAAGGAGAAATCTAATTTCTTAACAACTTCATTAATAGGTAAATATTTCAAAAGTATTGGGTGCATTTCTTAAACCAAAGGGCATAAAGTTGAATTCATAGAGATCAAATTGAGTGATTATTGCTGTTTTTGCTTTGTCTTATTCAGTGATTGGAATCTAGCTTATAGAAGATGAATCTTGGGAAAGATTTTCTGGTTCTGAAGAATGCAACTTACATCATTGAATCTAGGAATTGGATATCAGTGTGGGAGGGTCTTACATTTAAATAACGATAGTCTCCACTGTCCATTGGATTTTGTTGTTAAATGTAGTGGATTAGTCCATTGTGATTTAGATGGTCTGATTATGTTGTAATTTAACAAAAACTGTAGCTCTGTTTTTGTATTGTTTACTTTATGAGGGTCCAACTCTCTAGCTTTACTGTAGACTGGTGATGCAGGTGATGTCTCAGAATGATGTTGAATGTCATGTTTTACTTCCTTCATAGTAACTGAAGGTTTAGTTATTCCAGGAAAGTTCTGTAGAAGTTTTGAAAATTCACAAGTAGAATAAAGTGAACTTACAGGATCTGTGTTGTCACATAATCTTCCTTCTGAAACCTTGAACTTAGTATTACTGTCTATCAATTTTTTGTTCTTTAAATCAATAAGCAAACCAACTATTTAGGAAGTCAGCATCTAGTATGCCTTTAGACACTTCAGCCACAATAAAACCCCAAATGACCTAGCGGTCGATAGGCCCTTAAACTTCATCCATTCATCCAGCCACAATAAATGACCATTCAAAGGAGTGCCTTGGCCCTAAATTTAAGTTTAGTATTTTGAAACCATAGGTATTAATTTGGGAGCCGTTAGCTGCATACAATTTAAAATTAACTGGATTTTGACTTGGGGTAATGTTACTGCTGCTACTGAAGGTTGTGGTGTGATTACCTGAACTTCGTTAATAGTTTGCATCTCAAATATGCGATCTGTCACCTGTGCTATTTTATCAACATTCTCACCTCAATGCTTAGAATGATTTTTATATTACTAGGAGGCTTATCAAGCCAGAGAGCTTTTAAAAATATTTCGGGGACATATGTTCTGCCATAACCCTTCATTTTTCTCAAAGGCTGGCTGGGTTTCATATCACATAGCTATATTTCCCCTACCAATTTCTTTATTTGGCATTCTTTGCTTTCTTTAAACAGCCTTAGTAGCCTTTCCTTTGCCAGAGAATACTTATTCTTTTCGGCACTGGCTACTAAATCCCAAAGGTTTTCAATTACTCTTGGCTATAATTGCAAAAGCAGATAGTTAAATTTTGTTGTTTCGGTCATAAAGCTAGCAATCAAAAATTGTGTTTCTGCCTGGTAAAACCACATCTCTGGTTTCTCAATCCAGAAAGGTGGCAATTTAACACTCACCTTGTCCATTTCAGTGCTACTACTTGGCAAAGTCATGAGGCGTATCGGAAAGAATGCTGTTTATGCATGCTTATCACACAACACTGCGAGACAGGGTATGTACACTCTGTTCAGATGCAATTATATCTTCAGGACAGCAATGTCTCATATATCTGCTGATACCGAAATTTAGATTTCCAATCGAATGGGCTTGATAAAGACATGTTTTAATTTAATTGCCGGATGTGAAATTTACGATAAGTGTTGAGTAATATCATAAATAGATAATAGAGCAGGAAGTGTTGTAAGGTGAACAAGATATGAGTAAATAATAGTCGTTAAATTTGTAGGATAAACACATTATTGGTTTGAAATTAACGAGTCATGACGTCATACCCTATAGTTCGAAATCAGTAAAAAGTCAGGTCGACCAACCTTAAAAGTCGCGCGATATATTTAATAAAATATAAAGTAAACATCGTTTAATCCTAAAAAGGTAATTATATATTCGAAATTCATAAAAGAACATGTTATAATAGAAAGGGACATTTCTAAATTGCGGGAAAAGGAAATAGCATTTTGGATACGAGGCTTTCTTGGATGACGTCATGACATTCAAAATTGAAGGGAACGTTTTCTTAGCGTGGGTAAGAGAGAAAGCGTCACTACCCAGACCAGTACGGCAGGTTGTGCTGTGCGGACGTGAGTGCGATTCCTCTACATATACAATCGGCATAGCTCCCGAAAATATCTAAGATGCAATAAATAATATGCAAAGTTTTTCTTGGGTTGTCCATCTCACCTACGCAGACCCGAGATAAAAGTAAGAGATCTCAAGCTGACTAGCGGGAGCGAACCACATCAAAGGGCAACACCACGTCACCAACGACATTTAAGTATCAATGCCGATACATCAAGAAGCGAAGAACGACATATAGCTTCACTGCAGGTGCAAGAGATTATCTATTTGTGTTTTATTATTGACTATATGCCAAGTTACTATTATTTCGCTGTTCTAATAAACAAAATAAGAAGCAATTGTAGCACTCAACAGCCAAGGCTAATACAACTCATCGCTTTGGCAAGTAGCCCTTGCAGCACTCACTGAATTTCAGTTGGGTTCGTATCTGCACTGGCCCTTCCCTATACCTTTTCCATAATCACATCGGGGTCACCACTATTTTGGCCTCCTAGTTTTGGTTATTATACTTTATATATGTTTTGAACATCTTAAAAAATGAATTATTATTTTTCAGTCACAAAGATATTTATTTCTTCATTGTTGATTATACAATAATCATGACAACTGACAAACGTTTCCAGTCATGCTACTAACTGCAGCAGCATGTAACTATGTCATGTCATTCATGTCCCTACAGGGACATAGAGCTCTGCAACAAAGCAACAATTGTTTCATTAAATATTTGACATAGAAGCAATGTTGACAGTGAAGTTTCTTCATTGTTTACTTTGTGTAACACTTACAATTTCGAAGAAATGTTCTACCGAGTTCAACAATGGACAATATTCCAATAACAGCATTTGCCACATACCTTCCAACAGCATCACATCTTTCAGCAATTAAATAAAAAGATGTTTATTTCAGCATATAGCGTCATCATCACAAGACTAAATAAAATGTTGGCTAACCATTTGTTACAGGTGATCCCTCAGAATATAGCTTGAGATGCTGCAAGTGTTCCCTAGTATCATAATACATTTGCACATCTTGACGCTCTTTTGGTTTTAGTGTTACTTTGTACACCTACTTCACAAAATGATGAATCATCTGCATCTGTAATGTTCTCATTTCTGAATTCTGCTGCAATTACAAGTAATGTTACACTCTTAGTGGATGGCAGTTTAATAAGCTTCATTCTCCTTCCAGAGAAAGCTCTCATTCTCTAATTACAGAATTTAATAAATGTGTACAATATAATAACAAAACCAATATAGCTATCTCGTGATGTGAGAGAAACAACAGCAGAGAAGCAGAAATACACAAACTGAAGCTCTGATATATTCAGCAACACAGATACATTAGTACTGAACATCGCACCCAGTTTTATTATAGCTGTCGGCACTGAGTCACAACCCCCTCCTCCACACCACCTTACTGGCTCACCAGATTGCAGTTAACACATAGCCTTTGTTTTGGTATACATATAAACCCCTAGCCCTATTGATGATATACTACAGAACATCACAAGTAATAGTAGCAATCTTTTGCTTATAATAAATAATGTGCAAAACACTCATTTGCTCCTTGGAGATGACTTAGCTGTGGGTTCCGTTGGTGTAAATGGGGTTAGAAAATTATCTAAATTGAGTAAACAAAAGAAAGAAGGCCAAGAATATAAGGTGGTGTATGATCACACTTATTTATGAATAAAAATAGATGCAGGAGGCAAATGGGAGAAATAAAAGAGATCAGCATTAGCAAAAGGAAAAACAGCAATGATGGCAGTGAAAGAATGTTTATTTAAAATGCCAGAGATGGAAGTGAAATGGTTGGAAACAATATATAATTTGGAGGTAAGGGCAAGCATGCTATATGGTATTGGGGTATGGGGTCTTAAAATTGACAGGAAATTGTCATTTTTGTCCACAGGATGTTCGGTAAGGAAGCTTTGAGGTTGGCAATAGCAACAGCAAATGAAGTTGCCCAAACTGAAATGGGGAGAGTAGGAAGAAAGGATTAGTTATGAAAA
Source organism: Tenodera sinensis (assembly GCA_030765045.1). Taxonomy (NCBI): domain Eukaryota; kingdom Metazoa; phylum Arthropoda; class Insecta; order Mantodea; family Mantidae; genus Tenodera; species Tenodera sinensis. The sequence goes on from CM060964.1 coordinate 173,692,033, forward strand.
AGGCTGTAAAATATTGGTATAGAATTCTGAATCCAGAAGAAGATAATTTGATGAAACAATGTTAGAAATGTAGTATTTCGTAGAATTAAAGTGGGGCAAGTAATTTAATAAATAACTTAGTAAATAATGAGCTAGGAGATATTTGGAGGAAAAGAGAAACAAACTAGAAAGCTTTTTGGAAAGGAGTAAGAAAAAGATCTGAAAATATAGAGATTCAAAACTTGTTTAGTAACTGTCAAAGAAGAGATCATTCGTGTTTTATGTAGCCAGGAAAAAGAGCTCAGAAAGAGAAAGATATACTGATAATACTAGTCAGGGAGAAAGGATGGGGGTAGCATGGTTAAGAGCGGGAATATGGAGGTGACAATGGCAATGAAATTGGCACCCACAGAGTGAATGCCCATAATTATTTGGGGCAGGAGAGGATGTATGATATTTGAATGTAATTAAACTGAGAGATGTACAAAAGAAAGTGTACTGTCTTTTAAGGGTGAGACGCGCTTTAGCACTACATAGTAAGCAGAACATTCCAAAGTACAGCTCTGAACTAACTTAGTAACAGCATATACATGTCTAGTCCTAACTTACTTCCTGTAGATACAATGTGTGCTACATCACTGGAAGACACAATGGCTTCCAAATTCGGCATAATATACCTATAGGTGAGACGGGAATCTGATATTCCAGTTTTATTGTTACGTTTCATTTGCTTCATACGAGAATAAAGTTGCTCGCAAAGGTATGTTGATGTAAACACTGCCTATATATGGAGACGGGGATATTTATTTCTAGAGGCAAGTTTAAATATCTTGATTCCTAAACGCTCTTTGCAAATGAAGAGTGTATATATATAAGAGGCCAAGTGACAAACATTCCATTTTTTAGTATTGTCATGTAAAGTGGACTATGGTTCAGTCCCAATAACAGCATAGAGCTGGTCATGTAACACAAGCTCTGCAAGTTGTTTGAATACGTCTCAAAAGATGGTGCTGTGCCAAGCTATGTAAATTTTTTCCTGAAAAATCCTCCGTTTTCTCTAAACTTTAGTTTTGTCACTTGGCAAATTATATTTTTCCATACTTCAAAACAAAGTATTTGTCCGCCTCTGTAGCGTGGTGTGAGCGTGTCTGCCTCACGTCCAAGAGGTCGCGAGTTCGAATCTCACTTAGGGTGAGTTATGTGGATAAGGTGCTTTCCGAGGTTTTCCCTGATCCTGAGAAGACGAATGTCTGGTAACTTAAAGCTCTAGAGACCTCGGACTCATTTGAGAATCATTTCGTTCACTCAGTGTCCAATATGACACTATGTGTGAGGACGTTAATAACAACAATAAAAAGAACTTTTTAAATGCATTTAACAATACTTTTAGACAGCGACCCCACTCCATTGCAATCCACCACTGTTTGTTACGAGTGGCATTCACGGCAAGTGAAGAGGTGTGTCGTTAGGTACAAAGTCCATGTGACACGCAGGGAGGGGATCCTGCGTTTGGACATGGCTCATCTATACCCTTAGGCAGACGCGGATTCAGACAAAGTTAACGGAGGGGGGGGGGTGCGAACTTTGTAGTTCTATTACAACTTTCTAAACCAAATGTGCTGCACTAGTAGTGTTGCGTGGTGAAAATACAAATATAACGTTCAATAATGCAATATATCAAACTGGCCAAAGCGATGTGTGGGTGTCCCTGGAAAGAATTGTTCACAAAAATGTAACTTAAGTTGATCAGGAAATACTGAGTCGCTACAAAATAATTTGAAGATTAACCAATTTGTCTATCTTTACACAAAGGAAACACAACAATATGGGACCAGTTTTCAAATACCTACCTATCTCAATGTTAGGTAGCAAGCTATACATATTAATACATACTGATCAACGTCGATGTTTGTGAGCAAACAGTCAATTCCTTTGGAGGTAGGACGATGCTGTGATGAGTGTGTAGAAGAACCAGTTCGTTCCATCTGTCCTCATTCATAGTTCAACTAGAGTAATTCTTCACTGTTATAAGAGAAGAAAGGGATCTCTCGGCAGAACATGCTGTTACTGGTAGAGCAGCAAGTACATATATGGTGAAGACATGTATTTGAGTAATACTCATTTCCAGTGAATGGAAAGGAGTCGACAACCGTTTTGGGTTGATCTGCTGGTTTACTATGTATACATATATTCCACTTCAGAGCATCTGTTGCCTCCAGAATATCTCCCAGCAGTCACAATGTTTTCAATATCGGAGTCTTGCTTTGACCCATAAGTTAGTATGGCATACTGCAAGGCCAGTATTTCTCAATGCTGTTTTTTATAGCGTTCAGTCAACTCTAACGCCACGTGTTCAAGAATCGGCAGATACACTCAAGCACGATAATGGGTTTCATGATCTTTGCTTGGCAGGTTGGATATATGAATCTGGCGATTTACTGTGCAGCAACTGAAACAGATCTACCTATTTCCTCACTTGTTAGTGTAACTCTTATTGAATGAATAGCTGAAAATCTTTCCTTATAGAGCGTTCTATGGTCTAATAGCGCCCCAACTCCTGTTTGAGCCTTTTGATACGCAACGCATAAATCAAAGCAGAGATCCTGTAATTGACGAGAAATGAGCAGTGATTAAAAATACTTCCACAATCACTTCCAATGCAAGAATAAAATAAAACTGGTTGGTAGAAGACGGTATTCCAGCGACCAAAGTAAGCAGTGTTCCTTGTTCTTTATGAACAAGCTTTTCGAGGAATTGGAGCACAGCCGGTAGTTTCTCAAACATCCAAAACAGCAGTGTGTCTCTCCAGTCAGCGAGTCTTACAAAGTGACTTAAAGGGAGATGTCAACTAATTGCAGGATACTACATAAACAATCACAACTGCCTTGGTACTAATCACAGCTTTGTGAAAATTGGATGTTTTACTCCCTTATATGATACATATCTCTGTTAGTAAAATTTGACATTTTTTTAAACTAGGTAGGTATTTTTAAAAATAAGAAAATACATACACATTTTTAAAAATAAACTTCTCAGGCACATAATTACTGAAAATGTTGCACACCACTTATTTAATTGTAGTAAAACAATTAGTTGTAAGGATTTTGGTTATTAACGCTTGGTTTGTTTTAGGATTCTTAAAATTAATATTCCAAAATTGATGTTTTTTCGCAATGTGTGCACTGCCGCCAAATATGAAGTATAACAGCTCAACAAATGCTTAAGTGAAATTGTAGCTTATATGTAGTTATATAAGTGTGCAAAGTTTCCTCAAAATCTGTCTCATGATTTGTGAGAAAATGGTACATTCCTACATTTTGAAAAACGAAACTTCCGGAAAACGAAGTTTAGGTTTATATGTCAATAACATTTTTTCTTGATCCTAACTTTAAGGACACCAGGAAGTGAATTTGTTTCGGAAACTCAATTTTTTGTTTCTAATTTAAATATATACACAGCGCTTCAGGTCTAAATTACCTATATATAATAGAACTGGGGTGACAATTGACTAGAATAAAAATGAAAATACATTTAAAAGATGCTTTTCTACTTCCAGTGGCGAGCCTCTGACCATTTCAAACAACCGTATCATGACACCATGTCGTAAATCGTTCAGCCATCCACACACGTGTTACAGTATTATCTGAACCCATATTGCGCATAGCTATAAATCCCATTGTTGAAGCCAAGCAGTATTTGCATTGTTAACCAGTTAGGCATTTTTGTAAGGATACATGGTGCACTTTACACTCTTTTACTGCAAAGTATGTCAACATAAAGTATTTATTGCATTATAGTCAAATACACAAATAATTAGACCACGTGCGTCCAACCTTTATTGAGAAAGAGCCATTGTCAGAGTGAATTTGTTGTGGGCCACATAATTCGATCTTTTACCGTGTTAAATAGGATCTAAATTCTAGGATAAACAAATTAATTTAAAAAGCCTGCTATATAGATGTGTTATTTTATTGAAATATTAATCATATATTTATTAGTTAACTTCCTTTATATATATATGAGGAGGCCCACTTCATCCGAAATCGGCGTAAGTAGATATAACTTCGTACGTTAAAACAGCTGCAGAACTCCACGGCGCAATTGTAGTCATAGAGACGGCAGTGGCCTCTTGTGCCTGTCAGCGAGGTAAGAGGCAGTTAAACTAACCTTTGTAGTATAACATTATAAACAACCGAAAAGCTGTCACTTTACTAATGTAACCTTTATTTTCCAGGGAATAAACTCACTGCTGTATATGCTGATATTGTCCAACATTACGGATTACAGATTGTAAAGTGTCTCATTGGCACTTGTTCGTTTCTTATTATTGTAATTCTTGTATGTTGTTGTTGTTATTATCATCATCACCATCATCATCATCACCATCACCATCACTATCACTGTCACTGTCACTATTGTTATTACTATTTCTTTACTATTAGTGTTGGTATTTGTATTGTTAGTGTTAGTATTGTTGTTGTTATTATTTTTGTTATTTTTATTATTGTTACTGTTACTATTATTATTATTATTATTATTATTATTATTATTATTATTATTATTATTATTATTATTATTATTATTATTATTATTATTATTATTATTATTATTATTATTATTATTATTATTATTATTATTATTATTATTATTATTATTATTATTATTATTATTATTATTATTATTATTATTATTATTATTATTATTATTATTATTATTATTATTATTATTATTATTATTATTATTATTATTATTATTATTATTATTATTGTTATTATTATTATTGTTGTTGTTGTTATTGTTATTACTATTATTATTAATGATTATTATTATTATTATTATTATTATTATTATTATTATTATTATTATTATTATTATTAGTATTATTATTATTATTATTATTATTGTTGTTATTATTATTATTATTATTGTTATTATTATTATTATTATTATTATTATTATTATTATTATTATTATTATTATTATTATTATTATTATTATTATTATTATTATTATTATTATTATTATTATTATTATTATTATCATTATCATTATCATTATCATTATCATTATCATTATCATTAACATTGTCGTTGTCGTTGTCGTCGTTGTTGTTGTTGTTGGTAATGGTGCGTTACAAAGAAAAAGAGAAAGAGAACTGGTACCATTACGCCTAATCTAGCAACAGCAAAAGGCGACAATGTTTGCCGTGCCACTTGTGGGATACTCACTTCCTGAGCCCTAAAGTGCGAACACGGCCCCAAACAGAGCGGTCAGAAGTGTCATAAATTTGTCAAGCTACCCCAGAGCTAGAATCAAAGAAGCCGAAGTGGAAACGCAAAGAACGGGCCAACTATACTTTGTTCTATGTTTAATCACTCCACATAGCCTCCAGTTTTTAACCTTGTCTCAGAGACAATAGTTGGTACTATTACGCTGTTAATGTCTTTCTTATTGCAAATAATCTTTGATGAGAGGATTATAAAGAGTTGTGAAGTGTTCTGAATTGAATGGCGGCCAGAACAAGGTTGTAACCCTAATGTCTCCCAAAGTTTTAATGGTGCTTGGTACAGAGATACTGGATAGCTCAAACGGCATTGGTAGAATACATCCAATATCTGCCTTGTCTCAAGCACCTTCTCCCATGTAAAACTCAACTTTGAAAAAATGATGGGAAACTGAGTATTCCAACCTAGTTCTGGACGGCTATTCAATTGTTCTAGTGGTGTCAAAGTCGCACACGGCTTTCAAGGGTCTCCTTGCCATAGCTTTTGTGTCACTCTCTGATATTTTGTCTTTCGGTATTAAATCAAAGGTTTCTCTTAGGACATAGCAATAACGTAGAACTGTCCTTAGAGCATCACTTTTGCTTGACTATATATAGACTGCTTTCAACCGCTATATTTTACTCACAGTATGTCATTCTTTTAATTCTTCTATAAAGTTGTAATGTTTTGTGTCCAGACATGAGCACCCAGAGCTCTTGAATAATGTCGAACATGATCCTTATCTGGGGATAAATATCAGCCGACTAGTGAACAAGCAAGACAAATCTGTGAGAATAGCACCAAACTTAAAATGTCTTGGGGTGTTCTCTTAATTTAAAAAAAAAAAAAAAAAAAAAAAAAAAAAAAAAAAAAAAAAAAAAAAAAAAAAAAAAAAAAAAAAAAACCTCACAGTTTCCTGCTCAGTCGCAACTCTGACTTCACCACACCAACTGTATAACAGTAGACTGTTCGCAGGTTCTCAACTTGCTTGAATGATAAATGCTCACCACATGTCCCACTGCATATTCGCCACTTGGGTGGAGTCAGGAGTAATTGAATATATGCTAGTTTCGTTTACATTCTGAAGAGTTATTTAAATTACCATAACACTCATGGTGCTGATTAATAATTAAAATGGGCCACACGTACTTCAGGTGTCAAGTCGGTGACAAAATGTACAGAACGTGTCTCCTTGTAACCGTAGTAAGAATGCAAAGAGCACAGTGACCACAGCACTAATTTAGCAAACTTAGGTGCGGCTTCTCCGTTCGTGTTAAAGAAACAGTAGCACCTGTATTTTATGAAAATAGAGACGATTGCCTGCTATTATTCAATAGACTTTAGAGAACTAGACGGATACTTCCAATTAAAAAAATGTACCTGATATTTCTAAAATGCCGACAGTACGCAAACAAGTCAAAGAGCGTGTTACACTACATACCAGGCTTAAACGGAATGCGTACCTCACACGTTACTAGGTAGCTCAGTTGGAACGAGCGCAAGACTCCGAAGTAATCTGTCTGCTGTAAAGGTGTTTCGAATCACTTGCATGTTCTAATTTTTTTACCGTGCAATCCTCACAATTTACAAATTATTATTCTGAAAACGGTTACTATATTCATTTTTATTGCTTTATTTATGTTTATGGCATTGTTTGATGTTTCTTTATTGGTGAACTACAATTAGGTAGCTGTTTAAGCATTCCTATAGGTAAGTGCAATTGAAATAAGGATCATATATACACAGGGTTGAACAGATCTACAAGCCACTGTAATACGCTGAGGAAGGGTTTCTGGATTGTCCAGCTCCTCTGCATAAATGCGTTCTTTTAAATAACGCCAGAGAAAGAAGTCAAGGTGTGTCAGATCAGGTGATCTGGCAGGCCAGGGGACTGGTCCATGTCTTCCTATCCAATGACCAGGATGTGCAGCATTCAAATGATTGCAGACGATCCTCGACCGATACGGAGAAGCGCCATCGTGTTGAAACCACATCGTCATTCGCTCCTACAGTGGCACATTCCTTAATAATAAGAGGTGAGCTACAGAGGAATTCCAGGTAGCGTGCTCCTGTTGCATTCCCCTCGAAGAATAATGGTTCAACAAGGTAGTCTCCCAAGATTCCACAACAGACATTTACACCCCACTGCTCTTGGAATGCTGCCTCCCTTACCCAATGAGGATTATCAACACTCCAATAGCGCATATGGTGACGATTTCCAGTTCCATTGTTATGGAATCTTGATTCGTCAGTAAACAATGTCCTGGATGTGAATCCCACATCACTTGCTACTCGCTCCAGCAACCATTCACAAAAGATCACTCGAGCTTCGAAATCTCTCCCGTGAAGTGCTTGGTGTAGGTGCAAACCATAAGAATGGAGCTTATTAGTGTTCAATATTCGTACTACAGAAGACTGGCTGATGTTCACCTCCTGAGTAACAGCTCGTGTATGCCCGTGTATGCGGATTGTTCTGGGTGGCTTTCAAAACTGCTTCTGCATTAACACCCGATGCTGCTGGTGCGTGTCTATGAGGAGGCATTCTTGCAAGTGATGCTGTTACACGCAGACGCCTTTCAACATTCGAGAAGCTGTTTGCAGTTGGTTGTCGTCTATTCGGATATCTCTCCCGAGATATTTTCTCCGGAGTATTTGTTCTTACTTCTCCATAGATCAAAAGCATATCTACGTACTCGTCTGTCGAATACATAATGAAAGACTGGCACAAAATATTGTGCGACAGCATACGTGTGGAGAACGCAGGGTCGGCATTCACAACACAATACATCATGCCAGTCCAATGGCGCAGAAGTCATTACACCTGTTCAATTACAAAATGCAGACAACGAAAAACTATTTAAATTATAATGTCCTAAACGCTCAGGGACTTTATAATTAAATTATTGTGAATTCGGTTTCCAAGTTTTGATGAACATAAAAAAAAATATTTACACTACTGAGACTCGAACCTATGACATTGTAGCTTAGCGCAGATGACCCGTCACAATCCTGTTCAGCTATTCCTAGACTTAACTGAAAGCGCGTACCGCGTTCAATACTAGGACTTGTATGCCTGGCGCTATGCCATTGCCACCTCGTGAGTTTTCGGGCTTGGTTTAGCCTTTTAAGACAGTTTTAATCATTTGCTGGCCATTTTAATATTATTACTTAAATGGCAAAAGCTGTTATGCATATTAATTGAGATGCACGAGGCGTAGTCCACGCAAAAATGTAAATAAACTGTTATTTAATAACATGTCCGTTTTGACTGTACGGGTCCATGATGGAAGAGGCGTGTCTCTAAATGTTTCGTAATTTTTTGGCAGCCAACCCCTGCTCTAAGTACAAGAATAAACAATTTTCTTTTTAGCTGACGTTGTTAGCGTACCCATATGATAGGTCCAATTTTTCCGAGGCGTTTACTGAATTACGTTGCTATGTATACTCTAATAAAAAGTTTGTAAAATCGGCTGGAAACCGGAATTCGCTCTCAGTAAACGAGTCGTATGTTTTTGAGGTGTACTTAGCCAGGAGTGCGTTCTGTCCCTTAAACCGCTGTCGCTCTAAATTTTGCGCATTCCTGTCTTTAAGAACGTTAAGCAATACATTTTAGTAAGCGCAAAACTGGACTTAGGCGAACATGCCGTTAGATGGGTGGACTATCTTCCAAAAAAAATAAGGCGCGGCTGACTCACCTGGTATAGCATGTTCACGCAGGCTTTTCTCGCGCCCTACTTGAGGGTCCACAGGCAGACTGCTATCACGCAAGAAGTTTTATCTGGGAGAAATGACACACAACTGCTTGTCCGTGCAAGAATATCTCGTTACGATAACCAAGAGAAGGCAAGGCTGATAAAACGGAACTTTATCCGTAAAACACGAGTGACCTCATTTTCCCCGCTGATGGACCTACTGTCATCCTCACGATCACCTAACCACAACGCAACGGACATCACCGTAGGTACCACGACCAACGACGCTCTATTAGGATATGGGGTAGCAGTACCTTCCCTTGGCGATAGGGCACGAAATCGCTACAAGATTCCCGTGCCACAGTTCTCGGGGAGTGACGAACGCCGCGAATCTAGAGGAAGCCCTAATGGCAACAATAGGAGTCAAGAAAGGCAACATTTTGGTCCCCGTGTAAATGTGGGCTCAAGTCAATAACTGTTAATTTCCACCAAGGACGAAGATCAGCTAAAAATAAACGACCGCACAGCAGAAGCATGGAGACTTTGTTTCAGAGAGTACTCGAAAATAATGACCAGCCAGACAGCTACTGTGATCCTGAAGACACCGTTACGTACAACACGGGCAAAATAACATCCCAGAACCAAACACGGCGACAGCCAATTTGCCAGCGGAAAACTAATCTGGGAGTCTAGCGGGACCCAACGGGAATTCCAATACAGCCCGTCCAGTTCGTCGTGACACTTCCCCACTCCTGAAGCATAGATGCGCAATAGAAGAGGTGTGCCCACGTGCGCAATAGGAGAGGTGGGGATCAGTGTATCGCTTGCTCTCGCTGTGATAAATACACAATAATTGTTTACAATAGTAACCACACAGTGCTTGGTATGTGACTGCCTGAGTACTGACATCACTCGCTTGTTCCCTACCATTCCACTCACTTCTCCTAATTTCTCCTCCTTTGCGCATATGGAATGCCAGGATGACCTGGGCAAACTGTATAGATCTAAGGATATGGTATGCCTTAGTGAGTCAATTTATGTCAGCGAAAATTATTTTTGTCTAGGAGTGGTAGAAAATAGAAAGCAAACCATAAATATATTTTAGATATCTGCATGCGCCTTAGTAGACACTGGCGCCAACATATCCGTTTGTTCGGAAAACGTCTACCGACAAATAATCGCGAGTGGGACGAAACTAAGCATTTACAGCAAATAAAAGATCAAGTGTTCCTCAAATCACAAGTGAGAGAGCTTAGCAGCGAAGTTGTGTGCCAAATAGCCAAAAACTTAACGTAGTAATTATTATTTCTTTATTCCAACAAACTCACTGTTGGTGTTTTTAAACACACAAGCCATGTGTGGGCAATGTTTGAGAGGCAGAACTTAAAAATCCCAGCTGTGGCATTGAATTTTTAAGTTCCAGTTCTACCTCTCAACTTAACGTAGATTCCATGATAGGCACGGACTTGATATACAAACATAAAGCTAAGTGGGACTTCGAGAGCGGACTTGTGGAATTAATATCAGACCGAGATACGATTACAGTAGCCTATGTGAACTCGAAGTACGTGTCTACCCAAGGAAATGGAGATTGCAGACGAACAGTTTTTGTTGACATAATACGAGTTGGAAACTGTCACCTCAGTGTAATTAGCGGCGAGATAAATGGAGATAACGTGATGGACGCCGAAGGAAGGAATGAATGGGAGCTTTAGGTGCTCGAGCGAGCGTCGGCATGAAAGGGGGTAATGAGCCAAAGAATGAATGCAACGTAGTGGATGTTAATGAGTTCGTCACATTACCCGCTGCACCAGGACCAGGAGTGCGCCTATCACAAACTGAAACAAAGTAAACAACCATCGGTTCTCAAAGGGAGACATTATTAAATGTACCTCAAGAGATATTTTGGAAATCTCAGAAAAGTGTAATATTTACACTTATCAGTTTACTGTGTAGAATTTAAAGCCTATCTCGCACAAATCTCGTGGTCTCCCCATATCATTACAAGTGGAAGCAGAAAAAGCAATAAATAGAATGTTTGATCAAGGCATTATGGAAAATTCTACCGCTCCCTTCGCCAGCTCACTCTGCAGGATTTTACAGAAATACAACACGCTAATGCTGGGTTGCAAGAAAACTGCCTAATAATGAGTGAGTGAGTGTGTAGCGTTTAAGGGCCCGCCGATAACTAGGTCATTATGACTCGTTGTCATAGAAGAAGTTATTCCCTTCTTAAGTTAATGGATCAATTAACCATTAAGGTCTGTAAATTCTAGGTCGTTACAAGTACGACATTCTTAACGAGAGCAGCCGATGTCATACTCGTGTACAGCGGAGATAAACGGGGATGAGCAAATTAAAGGCCAAAAATAAACAAATACGTAGGTAAACAAACAATAAAACATGTATAAACCAGTGTATATATGTATGTACACTAGATGACAAACCCATGAGGCGTGTCGGAAAGAATGTGAAACTGTGGAGTTGCTCACGGGAGCCTATGGCACATATACGACGAGACAGTGTAGGTACACTCAGGTCAGATGCAATCATATCTTCAGGACAGCAACGTCTCATTGTCGTATAGAAATACAACTTCTGTGACATGCCAACGTAAAGCATCCCTAAGTAATATGATACCATCCCTCGTCCATGTTTACTTTGTAATTATTTTTAACTGGAAAACATAAATAACCTAACGCTCTTATATGAGTCAGCCTAGAAAGTGTGTGGACCTTGTTTTATTTTTTGTGCTGCGTAAGCAATTATCCCAACGGGGGAGTTAACGGCCCTAAAGCTATAAGACACCCCGTTGGAAATTATTTGATGTTACTTATGTCCTGAACGTCGTCTGTGTAACGCTGGCAGACCTGTTGCCAGTATTCAACGAGGACTTTACCAATTTCTTCGAGTTTTACTAATAAACTTCTTCTCACCTTTGAATTCTGCCTTATTAATTGCTGAGCTGCCTTGTTCTCGAGTTAAGGCTCGGGGCTTACCTACAATCCCAAAATCTATAGTCGTGTGTGGAAAACACCGTTACACGACATCTGGTGGCTGCGGCGGGATTACAAGGCGATTACAAGGCGAAGCAATCAAGAAGACGGCACTTCTTCGACTTCGACTGAACTTCTTCCTGATTCAGGGTGTCTTCTGAAGAGCTGAATCAGACCTTCACCTTCATCTTCTAGAACTTCGCAGATCTTTCATCGAGGTGGAAGACCTGCAGTACTTCAGGAGGGACGGCGCCCACGAACCTCCGAACGTCTTTGCTTCCTCTAGCCGGAGGCCGGCGCAGCCCGTCCGCCTTCTGGTGTCGAGCTCGTCAACAAGCCTGGGCTCTGGTTGTCAGCTGGGGTCCTCGAGGGGACACAGATCTACTCAGCAAGCCTGCAGCTATCCTTCTTCGCGGTGACAACTACACCTGGACAGTCCCGAGGGACGGCGAGACTCCCTTCATTCTTTCCAAGTAAGTCCTCACCATCGTTAAATCTGGCATTGTGTTAATCGTAGACAATCAGGCTAAGTAACCCTTGCCATGTCTTTCGCAAGTAGAAGTAAAGTAGAATTTCCTACAGAACCGGACGATGAGGTGGAAGAAACGAATAGTTTCGTGTCAGTAGCTACTGCAGTTAAATTATTGGAAACAAAATTTGACGGAAATCCAAAAGATTTGCAGGAATTTATAGACAATGTGGAAAATGCTTATAGCATTTTGTCTCCAGCAGATCATCCTACATTTTTGAAATTTGTTTTAGCTAGAATTACTGGAGATGCTAAAGTAACTTTAAACTTCAAGGAAATGCCCGCTGCGGGGGCTACCTGGGAAAATGTTAAAGAAAAAAATTAGAAACGCACTATGCAGTTCACAGAACGTTAGATTATTATGCTAATAAGTTGTTTACTAGCAAGCAGACACACAATGAAAATGTAACTCAGTAGAGAAGCAAGAGTAGAAAAGATTTAATACGATCCACTTCAAAAATAATGAATAATTGGAATTATGATAGGAAAATGGGAGGCAGAGATATAATAGTGCATTTAAGTAGAGCATGTTTTGTACAAGGTTTGGCAGATGGGCAAGTTAAAACTATAGTTAGGGTGAAATGCGATCAAATGTCGATGAAACAATTAATAGAATTAGCAGTAGAAGAGGAAAGTGCACAAAGGTCTTGCGAAAAAATTTAAGGGTTATTACGGAGAAAGAAGGGCAATGGCAAGTAACAGTTCCCACCAGTTCCAGGGTGCTCGCATGGGCGTGAAGAGCAGGCCTGAGAACGTGAGGCGTGGACCATCAGGGGTTCACGCGATAGCACCTATAGTGTGTTTTAGGTGCGGTAAACCGGGGCATGTTGATAAAGAATGCAGAGGGAAGGCCCACTGCAAGGCATGCCGTAAAGTTGGACATGAGACGAGGGAATGTCTCGCACAGGGGAAACAGGCAGTATGGCTACCTGTGCAACCTGTGGTAAGTCCAAATTAAAGTAAAGGTTGCAACCCAGGTGTGAAAGAGAACCTGATAAACAAAATAGGTATGAAAGAGGACCTAACAAATAAAATAGGTATGAAAGAGGACCTAACAAACAAAATAGGTATGAAAGAGGACCTAACAAACAAAATAGGTATGAAAGAGGACCTAACAAACAAAATAGGTATGAAAGAGGACCTAGCAAACAAAATAGGTATGAAAGAGGACCTAGCAAGCAAAATAGGTATGAAAGAGGACCTAGCAAGCAAAATAGGTGTGAAAGAGAACCTAGCAAATAAGTTTAATGTTACTAATGGGGTACAGGAAAATCCTTACGTAGTTTTTGTATTAAGTAATGATTTAAAGAAGGGTTATGGAGAAGCACTGATTGACACAGGGTCAGCAGTCTCTCTGGTAAGACAAGAAGCATTACGGTCAAAGAAAATAAAGAAAGAGGAAGTTAGTTTTCAAACAATAACTGGGGAAAGGTTCAAGGTTTTTGGATGCGCAGAAATAAGTTTCAACAACGTAATGTTTGGGCCGAATCATAAATTTTATGTAGTTTCGCATTTACCTGAAAAATTAGACCTGCTACTAGGAAGGGATTGGTTAGAGGCACACAAAGGTGAATTAAGGGTCCCGTGGAAGCATGCGGCAATAAAAATAAAACCGATGACTGAAGTTTTAGTAGAGTTTAATACATCAGAGCAAGGTGTAAGGTACTGTAAGAAACAGGAAGTAGGTGATAACTTAGTTTGTGCTGAAAGCATTGTAAACTGTAAGGGAGGAAAGTTTTGCTGTTTAATAGTTAATTTAAATGAAGATGAGAGAATAGTGGCAGTAACTTCGCAATTGACAAAGTCTGATATAAAAGGGAAAGAAATTAGAATAAGGAAGGAAGGGAGAAGCGAACTACTGCTTTCTAAGTTAAGGGTTGCACATGTAAAAGAGGGGTTAGAAGAGTTGAAAGAAATTTGTTTGGAATATAACGATATATTTAGGTTACCAGGGGATAGGCTTACAGAGACTAAGGCAATAACACATCACATCCCAACACCATCTTTACCACCTGGTAGATATATCACATTAAAGAATTACAGAATACCAGAACAGCACCAACAGGAGGTAAATAAGCAAGTGCAAGATATGCTAGACCAGGACATTATAGTCCCGAGTTCGAGCCCATGGAATTTTCCAATTTTGGTAGTTCCAAAGAAAGTGGATGCTTCGGGTACTAGAAAATGGAGGATTTGTATTGACTTTAGGAAATTAAACGAGGTGACAGTAGGTGATAGCTATCCTCTACCCAACATACAGGAAATTCTAGATAAATTGGGACGGTCTCGTTATTTTTCGGCTTTAGATTGTGCAAGTGGTTATTGGCAAATACCCTTAGCACCAGAGGACCAAGCAAAAACTGGCTTCAGCACCAGTCAAGGTCACTTTCATTTTACTAGAATGCCCTTTGGATTAAAATCAGCCCCCGCTACTTTTCAAAGGTTAATGAACACCATATTGATGGAATTAATTGGAATTAGATGTTTGGTTTACTTAGATGATGTAATTATTTTTGGTGAAACTTTGGAGGATCATAATTCTCGGTTAAGACAAGTTTTTCAAAAGTTGCGAGAAAATCAAATGTAATTAGAACCAGATAAATGTGAATTTCTTAAAAGCGAATTGCAGTATTTAGGTCACGTAGTTACTGCAGAAGGTGTTTATCCTGATCCGAAGAAGGTTAAAGCAATAAGTAAATTTCCAAAACCTAAGACACCCAAAGATATAAAGTCGTTCTTAGGCTTGGCAGGTTATTATAGAAAATTTATTCCAGCATTTAGCAAAATTGCTAAACCGCTTAATGATTTGTTAAAGAAAGGAACAGAATGGGAATGGTCGGAAAGGCAGGAACAAAGCTTTCAGGAATTAAAGGGTAAATTGTTGGAATATCCAGTATTGCAATTTCCAGACTTTACACAACCCTTTGTTTTGACAACTGATGCGAGCAATTATGCAATTGGGAGTATTCTAAGTCAAGGGAAAATTGGTAGCGATAGGCCTATAGCTTTCGCAAGTAGGATATTGAATGACGCGGAAATAAACTATAGTACAGTGGAGAAAGAGTTACTAGCTATAGTATGGTCTTGTAAGCATTTCCGTCCATACTTACTAGGAAGAAATTTCACAGTGGTAACAGATCATAAACCTCTTTTATGGATTTTTAATGTTAAGGATCCGAGTTCGAGACTTCTTAGATGGAGACTGTTATTGGAAGAATATGAATTTCAAATAGTGCATAAATCAGGTAGCAAAAATGTAAACGCAGATGCGCTTAGTAGGTATCCCCTTCCAGAAATTAATGCTGTTCTAAAAACAGAGGAAGAAATTTCTAAAGAAAGAAAGCAGAGATTACTGAAAGAGATGCACGTATGTCCTATAGGAGGGCATCAGGGTATTCAAAGAACATATGAAAGGTTAAAATTGTACACTTGTTGGCCTAATATGTTTAAGGATGTAGAGAATTACATAAAACTATGTTCGACTTGTCAACTAAACAGACACTTCCAAACACTAAAGCTGAATTGCAAATAACAGACACACAATCACAACCTTGGAATAAGGTGTACTTGGATATTGTAGGTCCATTGTCAACTTCAGATTCAGGAAATAAATATTTATTAACATGTCAGGACAATTTGACTAAATATTTGATAGTAATTCCCATGATAGATCAGAGTGCAAACACTGTGGCGGATAAATTTGTGAATGAAATTATTCTTAGGTATGGGATTCCTGATGAGATTTTAACAGATCAAGGATCTCAGTTTATGAGTCAGGTATTTCAAGACTGTTGCAAATTACTTAAGATTAAGAAGTTGCACACAAGTGTTTACCACCCAGAAACCAATGGAAGTTTGGAAAGATCACATAAGGTTATTGTAGAATATTTGCGTTGTTTTGGAAACAAGTTACAAACTGACTGGGATAAATGGGTTAATTTTGCAAGCTTCACATATAACACAACCCCTCATACTGCAACCAAGTATACACCTTATGAATTGTTATTTGGTAGAAGGGCAAATCTGCCAGGAATATTGCAAAGAGAGCCTCAGCCATTGTATAATTACGATGATTTAGTGAGAGAAATTAAACAGAAATTCCAAGTAGCATGGCAACAAGCAAGGTCTAATTTACAGGAGCGGAAAGAAAAACAGTGTAAAAAATTTAATGAAACTATAAAGGCAAGGAAATATGCCAAAGGAGATTTGGTGTTGGTATATAATGAGCAAAGAAAGAAACTAGATCGTTTATGGAACGGACCTTATGAAGTGACCGGGGTAAAGGGCCCAAATGTTTCGTTGAAAAAGGTAGGAGTAACAGGTAAAAGGACAATCAAAACTCACGTTAATAGGACCAAACCTTATTTTGCAGGTGCGATGGAAGATGAGGGTTAGTTATTTGATCAAGGTGATCGTTTTATGGTGGTGGTGGGAACAGCTTCAGGGAGAAGCGTTAGGAACAGCTTCAAGGAGAAGCGTTAGGAACAGCTTCAGGGAGAAGCGTTAGGAACAGCTTCAAGGAGAAGCGTTAGGAACAGTGGTTGAAGAACAAGAGATAAAAGCTCAGGTAAAAGTAATTAGCAATCAGGCAGGCGTTTACTTCGACCATGTAGGAACATTGTATTCCTATCCAGCAGAGTGGAGTTTCTTAACATATGTAGATTTAGAACCTGTAAAACAGCTGTGGAGAAAGACAAAACAACAGATTACAGTTCTGATACAAACATGTGAAAAGGTAAAAAATGAAACATGGTATATGTATACCGATTGTAAAGCTTCCATTCCGTATCTTCATTCAAAACGTAAAGTGATAGACAGGCTAAAAGATGTCTTAGGCGATTTGATAGGGTTGAATAAAAATGTTAGACCCAAGCGCAGCCCTCTAAATTTCATTGGTAGTGCATTAAATCTTCTTTTTGGAACAGTTACTGAAGATGAACTTCAAAATTATGCTAAACACATAAGGCATTTAGAATCAGATCATAGGGATTTTTTGCGAATAGCTTCGGAACAGATGCTTGTTTTAAAATCTACACTGATCACTATGAATTCCACTGTTAAAGAAGTAGCATTAAATGAAAATAAAATTAAGGAAGTAATAGAGAAGTTGTCATTAGAAACAACAAAACAAAATGCAGCTTTACGTTATGAACTGGAGACAAGTATGGTAATAAATGAATTAATACAACAGATTCAAAGAGGGATTGAAGAGTGTCAAAACACTTTCGATCTTCTCATTAACGTATATTTGAATTCACAAAAAGGAATTTTACAGCCTCAAATTATCACAGTGCAAAAGATTAGAGAGCTTTTAAAAAAGGAAAGCATGCCAGATCTAACGATGTTCCCTCCTTTCCCTTCTTCACAACTTTTGTCCTTGATCCAGCCAACAATTTATACTCAGGGATCAATGTTGGTTTATGTTGCAAAAATACCATTGTTGCATGAGAAACAATATCAGTTATATAAAATATTGCCATTTCCAGTAATTATGCAATCAAATTTGACTGCAAAGTTCATTGACTATCCGAAAGACTATATTTTTGTGGACAATCTACGACAACAATATGGATACTTAACAGTAATGGACTTGGAAAAGTGTCATAATCCAAATAAGTTAACCTATGTGTGTTCAGAAGCGATGCCTATTCTGACTTATGTTCCAGGTCAGGATTGTATAGCCACATTACTACATCCAAACACCCAAGAATTACCTCAAAATTGTAATGTAAAGTACTTACCTTTAGCTCACACCCTTTGGATACCATTATATATGAGTAATGAATGGTTATATGTGGCACCGCAAGTTGAACTGTTTACAACTATTTGTAATGAGAAAAGTGAATCTCATAGACTTTTAGGAAGAGGACTAGTGTCCTTAGGTAAATTATGTAAAGGGTTAACAGCAAGAAGTGTGTTATATCCACTGGCCCATTTTGAGACAAACAATACCAAGGAAGACATTATTCCCTTCTCTCCTTTGGACACCGATTGTTGTGTAACACTTCCTGATCAAGAAGAAATTCATAAAATTCCTTTAACCCTTCCTCTACATAACATAATGTCTTCAGTGACGGATTTGAAATTGGCCGGTTATAAAATAGACGAAGTGCAGAAATTAATTAAAGAACAGGAATCAAAGGAAGCCAATAGACCAAGGGATTGGTCAGATTTTGTATATTCTGGCTGGAGTTATGTATTATGTATGTGTATTATTTTTGTGATTTGGATATGTAGTTGTTGTTATTGTAAGTGTTGTAGAGATTGTAGCACCTGGTTATTTAAGCAATGTCCACCGAAGAAGTGTACTGACTCAGTAGGTGAACATATGAGAGCCTTAGTTAACGTCAATGTGAACAGCGGGACAAATGCTAGATCGCAGATACTGATTGATGCACAGGGTTATCAAAGGTTACCTGTAATAACTTCACAGCCTGAAAGGTCAGATCAGGATTTTGAAATGGGGTCTGCACCTGAGGAGGAGATTATACTACCGTCTCCAGTAGAATTTCGCAGGTCCTCCAGGCTAAAGGCAAAAGAAGATGTTGCCTCCAAGGGGTGGATGTTCTCAAAAGCTTGAGCTTGTCATAAGACAGCAACAACCTTTTTCTTAAGGGGGGAGGTGTCGTATAGAAATACAACTTCTGTGACATGCCAACGTAAAGCATCCCTAAGTAATATGATACCATCCCTCGTCCATGTAATTATTTTTAACTGGAAAACATAAATAACCTAACGCTCTTATATGAGTCAGCCTAGAAAGTGTGTGGACCTTGTTTTATTTTTTGTGCTGCGTAAGCAATTATCCCAACGGGGGAGTTAACGGCCCTAAAGCTATAAGACACCCCGTTGGAAATTATTTGATGTTACTTATGTCCTGAACGTCGTCTGTGTAACGCTGGCAGACCTGTTGCCAGTATTCAACGAGGACTTTACCAATTTCTTCGAGTTTTACTAATAAACTTCTTCTCACCTTTGAATTCTGCCTTATTAATTGCTGAGCTGCCTTGTTCTCGAGTTAAGGCTCGGGGCTTACCTACAATCCCAAAATCTATAGTCGTGTGTGGAAAACACCGTTACACGACATCATATATCGCCAGTCGCGAGACATCATCTAGTTGAGCTGCATTATAACTGTACAGCAAGTTACTAATATTTCGCTGTTCTATTAAACAAGATAACCAGTGAACGCAGCGTTCGACAACCAAGGTTGATACGTCTGGTCGCTTTGCCAGGTAGTATATTTATGGGTGTTTATATGATCATAGTTTTGTCAAAGTTATGCCAATCAGATCGAGCGAGATGGCTCCCGGTAAGGTGTGAGGCTCGCATTTGGGAGGACGTGGGTTCGAGCCCCGCGGCCAGCCTACCTGATCCATGTTTTTTTCGGGGATTTTCGCGGATTGCCAGGGAAATGCTGGATAGGTTACTTTCATCCCCCGAATTTCCTCTCCTTCCATTTCACTTCACTACTCATTTCATTCACCCTTTCATTCGTTTGGTCTCTTTCAAGTTAGAAAGCGTCAGTGGTAGCTCGGGTACAGAAATGTGAAGAAATGCTCTGAGGAACCCCGTCCCCTGTTGCGAAAGCCGGATTGCGTCTCGAGTCTCCACTAAAGCCCTTGAATCACTGAGGAGCCCCTGCATGTAACGCTCAGCGTGAACCGGCGGGAACCGGTGTACTGGCTGATATCTAAGAGTTTAAACCTGGGATAATGTAGGGACCCCTACCCTCTGCTGTGTCTACTCTCCTGAGGTCTGACCACCCTCTGTCTCCTCTCACCTCACCCCTACCTCCCGGGGTGATCTCTGAGGTCGATATGGCTAAGTCCGCACTCCGCGTCTGTCCTACTCCTGTTCCTATGCCAATCAGTGTGGATCCAGATATGTGTACTATTATGTTAATTTCGTATTAATATATTTATTAAGAACTTTAACTTACTGACTTACTCAACTTAGTTTGGACATTGTCCTGTTAAAGAATGCTTACAAAGAATGGTCACGATGCTGAACCAAGTTGCACTAGGTGCCGTGAGAGTGATGAACCAGTAGTGCATCGGCTCTCCGATTGTGAAGTTTCATCTCACCACAAATGCTCTATTGTTTGGGCACATACACTAGTCACATGCTCTTGTAACGTATACGTTGTCCATGGGTTCGGTATACACCAGTTTCTTAAAATGTCCTCATGGCCACAATTCCAGTGCATTGAGGTCCGGTGTACAGGGGGGCCATGCTACTGGACCTACTCGACCAATCTAACGTCCATGAGAAGTTTGATTTAAGTATTGTCGTACGGTGCATAGAAAATGTGGTGTTGCCCCGTCATGCATAAAAACGTGGGCCTCCATGTTTTCTACAAGCATAATGTCCTTTAGAAGTACCGGGAATTCATCGCTCAGGAGTCGATAATACACAACACCTGTTAGTCTGTTCGGTAAAATGTATGGCCCTAGATGTCTTTCATCCATAATTCCTGCTTACATGTTGATATAACAACCCTTATGTCACACCTCCATTACTGCTCGAGGATTAGTACCTGGATACACGTCTGTGTTGTAATTTATTATACCATATCTGGTGAAACCTGCCTCATTCATAAATGAAATGTAGACTGCAAACTGAGGACCTTCTGGCGTAGAAGCCATTGACAGAATTGTGAACTCACATGGTGGTCAGGTGGCCTAAGAGCTTCCACAAGTTGAACGTGGGAAGGACACAGTAACTGCTCACCACATGTTGATACTTTCAGCAGCTTGAATTCCTCGCACATTTATTTGAGGTTCACGTTCTACATGTTGCAACACCCATTTCTCTATTTCCGGTGTGTGCACGTATTATTGTGCTGCTCTAATGGTCAACATGCACTTTACCTTTGATCATCAGAAGCCCTTCAGGTGACACATACCGCATGCATTGTTCTTTCTGGGAAGTCGCCGATGTTTCATATTGCACAAATGAGCGTATCACTTCAGCTTATGAAATCGAAGAAATCACAAATGACAGATGTTAACCCCACGTGGAGTAAAACACGGCTTTGCAAAATTTCACCTGTTTTCTCTCTCATTCTGTTAGGTTGCTGGTGACATTGGTCTTTGATGCAGGATTACCCGCTCCTCAATTCCGCTACCCTACGCGGAATGCTGCTCTCAGTTGATTTCTGCTCCGGCTTGCACGGCATGGGTCTTCACCTCAGGGTATACGTGAGTATTTGCAATAATAGCCGGAATTCTCCTTAAACACGTTTAATTACGACCAAGTAACGTTTTAGATTTGCCGATCGCTATTATAATTTTGTTACGTCTTTACTGTGTCTTTACGAAGACCGAAGATTGTTACTCGAAACTGTCATGTGTCCTCACACTCGAGGTCCGGAAGGTAAGTCTGACTGACTTACTCGCTCGCGATCTGGAAGCAAGTGTACCACCGACACGCTCTCTCCGGGTTCTGGCAGGCAAGTGTCTGTGCGTCATGACGCTATCTATGCCTTCCCCTTAATTACCCCTACGACGGGTTTCGAAGAAGTCTCCACGACCATCCATTGTTTTCCTGCTCAACACCTGCACTAAGCGATTTCCAGGAAAACTGGAATTACCAGGAAAACTGGAATTACCAGGCCTCGCTTGACTACCTGACGCTTGCCCTAATGACTTGTCTGTAACATTTCGTGCCTTTTGACAATTTTAACCGTAACTAATCCTTCCAAATTTTGTACCTTTATACTTGTAACGATTTTAACATTTCCTGATTATTTAATTCTGCCATGTGACGCAGTAATATGTCCATAATTATGGCGTTCACAATTTCGGCTTCATCTTCTAAGAAATAAATGTCCACGCGTGGAGTGCGAATGCTTACTTGGAGAAAACATGACAACGTTGCTTTTCGCGACACTGAATACCTTCATCGTGTCACCCGCGTTTGTTAACCATTGGAGTAGCATGATAATACAAGAGCCACCGCCATCCCTGTCTTGGTTGCAAATAATCCCGTTTCTGCAAGTCTCTGGAATGGCACAGCGAAAAGCTTTTGAGATGGAATGTTGCGTTGTGGAGGTCTTTTATGATACTGGCCTGTCGTTGACCACCATTGGCTACCCCATAGCAGAAAACCATGTTTGGAACTTCCGTTTCACTCTTTACATCGTGCACACCGCACGGAACCACTAATCTCAACCGGGTACCTCACTGTAATTCCAGTACAACCTCATATGTCTGAAAATCAGGATGTGCAGATTCTCTTCACTAGAACATATTACACGAAGTTCACTCTTTAAGTTTTCCCTCTTCTATGAAAGGGAAGTAATTGACACAGTTGTGACAGTCAAAAAAGCTTGATCTTTAAGTTAGAAATTTGATAGGATTAGCTAAATTGAAACACTTTAAGAGTTTGGTTGTACCAAATGTTTCTTCAACTTGCTGAATAAAATTATACAGCAGCATTCAGTAGTGCACACTGTTTAATTAACACGTCTTCTTCTCTTCCTGGAGATGTTACACATCACTGAACCATCGTCTGGTGTGTTTGTTAAGTTCATTCCTAATGTCGCTGACACCAACTACACATTTATGAACATGTTCCTTCACATTTATCATTGTGTAATTTTCTCCTGTAAAATGTTGTAAGACATTTGAATTACAGGCATTGCTCTATTAAAAAATCCAAATAGGAAGTGAATTTCTCATCTTCAAGAAAATGTATTAGACCATTAGCTTCCCTTATTGACAGAAAATCCCATGAACCATCTTGCTGAATAATTTCGAAACACTCAGTCGGCGATTCCTGGTGCTGATAAACATAAGACACTACTGTACACTGGAAATTACGCTTTATTTGTCATGTTCGCGATAGCCTTCGATGACACACCTCCTGAAGTTAATCGCCCACTTGCTAGACGAAGAGAAGAAAGAAGAAAACGCCGATAACCCAGCAAAAAAAAATCCTGATGGCTGTGATAGTACAACGTACTTGTTGCATAATGAGGTTGAGCTGGTGTGCACAAAAGAAGCACATTGATACATATCCTTTACAAGTTTCTAGACTCCATGCTGCACTCCTCAGAATACAGGTCCGCCATCATATGTTTGAGATAATAGTTTTATCTTTCAGTCTGCACAGCTCCAATGTTTCTAATATGATTTGTGATATCCTTGGTACGAATATTTTAGCAAGATGCATGAAGTTTTAAAAGTGTTCCACTGCTTGTGATCCCTGAACAAAACGAAGAACATTTACCAACTCAGACTTATTGGAGATATCACTGGTTTCATCCGCTTATATAAAGACAAACATTGCTTTGTTTACTTGATGCTGGAGGGCTTCTTTGTAAACTTGATACATATACTCCAATGATTAATTTTGTATTACTGCTAGTGTATATTTGTTACTTTAGATTCCTCCAACTGTTAACGCAAGTAATTTAGCTTATCAATTTCATGTGCTAATTTCAAGAATATGCCTCTATTTAGTGATTCTCCTCTTTCGTTATGTCCTCTTAGAGCAATTTCATGTTCACCACAGAATGTTAGGCAAACAATCATTCTATTTAGTATATGCCTGTTTCCGGACTAATCCATTGTGTCGTGTAACAGATAGCCTATATTCTTCTTCAATTTGTATTCAAACATCAATTTTTCCAAACTTAACTTTAAGGGGTTTCCAACTGAGTAGGACTTTCGTCCGTGCGACTCAATTGTTTCTGAAAGATGTTTGAGGTCACTAATATCATGAATTTCCCATAAAACATCACCACCAAACAAAAATTAAAGCAAAACTTTGTTTTCTTGACCTCACCAGCTGTCAACCATGATTCCTTTCTGTTCTAGTCTGGTTTAGCAGAACGTGAATGCGATTTGTGTTTCACTATTAGCGAAACATTAGGATGATCAGAGCCTAACTGTTTAATTCGATTTTTTGCTTGGCCACCTAAAGTCTGATGTGGCCTTGTCAACAAAAACTGTACCTTGTTCGTAGCGAAAGAAAGCCAGAAACGGAAAAACCAATCAAACTGCAAAAACCGCTCTAACATACAGACATCACGTGACGAAGTGAAATAGCCCCGAGTCCCCACTACAACTATAATCTTCGCAAAAGTTAAAGTCATATGGAGGCGGACCGTACTGCAGACTCCAGCGAATCCTAAGCTTGCCCCTCCTACCAGCGCTACCGAATGTGGTACACGCATCTCACGCGCTCTTATGTACAGAACATCTGCACTACGCTTGGCAACAGCGCTCTGTTTGAGCATTGGCCAGCGTTCACATGCCTTTAACTTTTGCGAGTACTATAGCCACACTTCCCCTTTCCCCTCTCTTACCGAGGCACCCACACTTTAGTATAAGCCACGCCTTTTTCGCGACCAGCCCCAGAAAGCGTAGAGTTTTACGCCGCTAGGGACGCTATCCTACAATTCTACGTTGAAATTACCTATAGCTCCTTAGTTTTTTTGTATGTTCGTTGTGTATTCTTCCGTGGTGTAATAATGTTGTATGTTTGTATGTGATAGGCTACTTCTTTTTTGTTAACCTTGGTTTCTAAGGCACCTTTCTTGCTGCTTGTTGTTCCCGGTTCTAACTCAGCCGATATTTGCATGAAAAGCCTTATCTGCAGAGTTGGCATTGGAAAAGCTATTATTATCTTTTATAGTTACAATGGCAAGACTTAATCTTTATGCTGATTGACTTTTCTTTATTCTGATGTTTAATAATTAAAGGGTGGAGGAATGTGCGCTCGCATGCGATACAGGTTAGCTGGACGCAGGGTATGAATGACGTAAGAAGTACAGCACGGCCATCAAATGCGCAAATAACTGCCACTATAGAAGCCAGTGTCGAAAACAGCGTAACGTAGTACTCTGCGAACTAGCGAAGTATTGCCTTGCAAGTGTATGCAGACGTCAATAGTTACAAGATAGGGTACTTGGATAGAGGCCGTCACATATTATGCGTTGCATTACAATGAAATTGTAAATGCTATTAGCGCTCTATGTGATGCAGATTCATCTGCTATTGTAACTGCAAAGTCTCTGATATCGCATGAGCTATCTGAAAATCTTCAGTTCATATCCAACAATTTTACAGTGTTGCCCAAAGCTATTAAACAATTTGAAAAATCGGGTTTGGAAATGTCCAAGAGCATAAGCATAGTAGAAGACTTAGCTAAATCAACTAATAGGATACCTCTTGTGCCAGGTATCGAAAACCTGAAAGCTAAATTCCAGAAAGTCGCAAACAAAAATATTGGTTATCAAGCTGTGTGTGAAATTTTGACAATGAGTCAGAAGGAAAACACGCCAGACGACAGAGTGGAATTCTTTACATTTGCACCTCTGACATCGTGTGACGTAGAAAGAAGTTTTTCACTACTTAAAAACTGCTTCAGTGATAGGCATCGAAATTTCACATTTAATAATTTACGAATATACCTTGTAACCCAGTGTAATGCATTCTGTGATGACATTATAGTTAATAAATAGCAGTATGCATAAGCAATTCCAGAATGCATAGTTTATGATGCTTGTAGGTTGTGCCAGAGTGAGTCTGTTTTCATGGTCAGGCTGTACCTACCTGCAGTTGTTTACATGCGCGAGGCGCGAGTGGTAACACTAAACTCCATGTGCAGTGTACCTATGGAAAAACGCACACGCCTCCGGCCTTTAGTAATAATTTATAGCTTTTTTATTTTGTTGTTTAACGACACTGTCAATTGCCTGGATCACATCAGCGTCGCCGGTGTGCCGAAACTTCGTCCCACAGGAGTTCATTTACATACCAGTAAATCTACTGACATGGAGCTGTCGTTTTTAAGCACACTTAAAAACCATCGGTCTAGGCCAGATTTGAACAATATTTTATAGCGCTTTGGAATTACAGATGCACTGGATATATTAAAATTTGACTTTCTAATGCAGATTTCAGACACACTATATTCCTTTTGCTCTTTTTCAAAGCATTGTTATTTTTCCGTAACATTAACGCTATGATCTTCTCAAAGCCTCCATATTTTACGTTTTCTTATAAGGACGTAGAAAGGAAAACTCTCTGAACGTGGTGGAATGGGCAAAGGGAAGAATTGTCCCATTAAAACTAGCCAATGATGACAAATCAAAACAACATGCTCTATGACAATGATGATAACCCCATTTTTACTTTATCTACTGGTAAGTAGGGGAAGTATATTATTCCACCCAAAAATTCCATGTTGAGATTTCACCAGAAATATATGTTTTGAGACCCCTGAATCCAAAAAAAGCATTTTTTAAAAAAAGTTCCGTGTGTGTGTCTGTCTGTCTGTGTGTCAGTCTGTGGAGAGCATAGCTCAAAAACGAAAAGTCGGTTAAAAACCAAAGTTGGTATTTAAGTTTAATGTCTTTCAAGGATGTGACACGAAGTTTTTGAAGAAAATAGCCCCACCCTAAACTACCCTTTACATGGAAATTTTTCGAAAATTTTTATTTTTTTGAAAATGGCTCTAACGATTTTGATTAAAATGTCATATGTTTGAGATATTTTGATGACAAATGAAATGTATATCTTGAATTTTCTGGCTATAGCCCCTGTAGTCGTATTTACTCTGGACGACTTTTGCGTAACTGGTAAACCGTTAGAGATAGACCAAATTATACTATACAACAAATGTAGATCTTGCTAAACTACACAATTTATGTCTCAATAAATGTTCTTGTAGGGTGAACCATTTCGGAGATATTCCTTGTTATGTGTGTGAGTTTCGGAAAACTTAGAACTTTCGTGAAATGGATCATCGTTGTTCATTTTTTTATATGTTAAGTGTGCAAAGACAACAGAATCTCATACATTTGACTGTCGCACAAAGCCTACTATATTCTAACATTCCCTTTGCACCTACAAGGAAATAGGCAATAAGATAATTTGTACAAATGTTTATCTCAACTAACAAGAAAGAAGATATAGGAATAAGAGTTTGTAAGAATGGTTAGTATAAGAGTAGAGAAAGTCATGCGAGTGCAACACATCAGATTTTTTAGTTTTACTTCCAGGGCTAAGCTCCGGAAGCCCCAAAAGACAAGAGGTCATTGCCTGATATTCCCTCAAAATTAACACTAGGTTGCTTCTTAGGACCACTCTCGTACAGCCTGGGTCTCCCGCTCTCAGTCTCTCCTCCTGGTATTCCCCTGATAAAGCATAGTGCCAAACTGCTCATTTGAACCTGCGTGTATGTCCGTCACGGCAAGGATTCCGGCACGTCAGCCGATGGCTTATTGTGTGTCAGACCCTGGAGGAAGGATGATATGGCGGCCAGAACTCGTCACAGGTGGAACTACAAGTACAGTGGGTCCCTAACAGGTGCAGGAAGCTCTTCAGCCCAACAGAGTTCCAAGTCGCCACAGAGAGCCCCCCACCAGCCAGTTCCGGCTGAGCAATCAGTCCGCCTCGGATGGCGGCTGGCTGACCATGGCGCCACCCCCTCAGCTGAGCACCGTATTTCCAGAACGTAAGCACCACCCTAGCGCAGCCTGCTGGCGAATCCGGTGACCCTTGAAACCTGAAAACACCGGATAGACCGAACGAAGTTAATAAAATGAAAGTGAAACGGTGAATACAAAGTAAATGCCCTTCCCAGCATTCGCCTGCGTGAATTGTGAAAACCCCCGAAAAGCCCAAGGTCCGCAAAGTTGGCCGTAGGAATCGAACCCATTTCCTCCCGAATGCGCGCCACAGACGTTACCGCCTAAGCCGTCCCCTCGGTGTTTTATCCCGTAGCTATCCTATTTATGTTTACACCTGAACAGTATTACAGTATGTTTTCCAATGAAATGTAAGTGTATTATTTCAGTGATGGGCGTGTGCAAGTTGAAAAGGACACTTGAGTTTCCTGGCTAGAGTTGAGAATTTGAGCTCTCAAGATATTAACAAATGTTTCAGGTAACACTTGAAAGGACTCTCGCTGTGTGTGGAGGCGTGGCTGTCACTGCTGTCGGGTCCTTAACAGAACTGTCACGTATCGCCCTCCCACTGACCTTTTCTGCAGTTCTGGAAGACGCTAAAAGTAAAATCTTCTCAAGGACGGTCTTCTAGCCTTTGTGTTTAAATGATTTCTTAGTGGAGGAAGGAAGCAGGATGCCGGGGTAAGATAACACATGCCGAAATGCTCTGATTTGGCCGACAACTAAGCAGTGTTTTTATAGAAGTGTCGTATTACTTAATTTGTGTACCTAGGCAATCATCACTCATACACTGAACCAAATTTCATCGGGCACACCGACCACCACATAAACATGAAGTCAGAAGGCAGATAAACTACTGTCATTACTATCGTCGGCACTGTTACACACTGATCAAGCTACTGTCTGACCACCAGAAGAAGGCTACGTAAATATTATCTGTCATCTCTATTATGTTTATGCAGGCTAATAAAATACCATGAGGCGGATCGGAAAGAATGTGAAACTGCCCAGCTGTTTACTTTTTTTTTTTTTTTTTTTTTTTTTTAAATTAACGTCCTCCAACATTGTGTCATATCGGACGAAACCCAGCTGTTTACGTGAATTTATCGCACAAATACGGCGAGACAGGGTATGTACACTCTGTTCAGATACAATCATATCTTCAGGACAGTAACATCTCATACATTATAATAGCAGGCGTGAGAGATCATCTATTCGTGTTTTATCACTGACTATACGCCAAGTTACTGTTATTTCGCTGTTGTAATAAACAAGATAAGAAGCGATCATAGCGCTCGACAGCCAAGGTCAGTACGCCTCGTCGCTTTGCCATAGCAGTTATATACGAGTACTATATCTGGCAGCAAGGGGATTCAGGTACACGTGTGCATAGTAACCAAAACAACTACGGAGCAGATAAACAGTTCAAGGGCCCCCCCCCCCCCCCTGCCTTATTCTGATGGTCAGAGAGTCCTGTGTTCCTCTCACGAGAATGTGGTTATAAGGAATGTATTGATATCAACAACTCCAGCATTACGTTATCTGAAAAAGTGTTTAGCTGGACCTTAACATGTCTAAAAGTGTTAGGCATTTTAGAAAAGATACGCAATGCTGGAATACTAACGCTGCGCGATGTATTGAAGATAGATACTAGATGAATGTATGACATCATGGTGAGCTGCTATGTGGTACTGTCTCCCTTTTGCTCTCCAGAGAGCAGAACACTCCGTGGACCTTTCCTTGTCAGAAGCTTACAGTAAGTGTTGTTATCGTTTAGCTAGCGCAATCGTTTTTCAACACTGAAACATTTAAATGAAAGCTTGGATGCAAGTCTCTTCCTTGTCTTCAGCTGCAGCAAAAATCTCGTTGTGATGAAGTCACCCACTCAGATGCCAGATTGATCTCCACTCATTAGTAGCTTCAACCCTTCTACCTGTTTTCTTCTCACTGGTAAAACAAGATCTTTCGTTACAACACCAGGAACTTTATTGAAGGTGATTTTCTCTTATACTTGTCTGTGATTGCGGTAACATGAATTCACGGAAAAGTTTCATTATAGGCTTTAAACTTCGCTGCAAAAATGGTGTATGAACACCGGGTCCAGTATCCGGTACAATTGCACTTTTTTTAATTGTTGTGAAAATAACGGTAATTACTTCAAAGTATAAATTCGTAAGTCGTTTGTATGTGTTTTCAGGCATACAGGTAGGTAGGTACCTGTGAGCTGGAACAAAGTCACGCCCTTGATGTCAAAACTTCCAAAGTACACTAATTTTTGCTAACAATATGGCATAAGCAAAGCTTCATTCGGTGATGTTTATCACTCAACCTTCACGAAGTGTAAAACGTTTGTTATAACGTATAAGAGACTTCCAATGGTGTACATAAAATGTGGTGAGGTTAAATTGTAGTAAATGAACAAATTGCAAGTGTAAAAATTGTAGGGCGCTGATGACCATGTAGTTGGGTGCCCTTCAACCTACATCTCCCCTCTAAAAATTGTTGACAACCTTTATTTATTGCTGCTTTTGATACAGTTGGCAATATGCTCGATTAATCATTTTTTTGGAAATAATTGGAATTAATATCCCTTTAAACACCTACTCATAGGTGAAATAGTCAGTCTGGGTGGCTCAGTTGGTTAGACGCTGGCCTACTGATCCCAAGGTCGCGGGTTCAAACCCGGCCCAGGCCGATGGTTTTTAAGTGTGCTTAAAAACGACAGCTCCATGTCAGTAGATTTACTGGCATGTAAAAGAACTCCTGCGGGACGAAATTCCGGCACACCGGCGACGCTGATGTGATCCTGGCAATTGACAGCGTCGTTAAACAACAAAAACTTAAAACATAGGTGAAATACTCGCATTTAACATAAAAAATATGTAAAGAAACCAATGAGTGATGTACCCATATTATTAACCCAAAATTACTACTATTTGGTGTTGAAGCATTTATATCACTCGATTGACTGCTGATTATTATGGGTGCCTACGGCTGCTCACACATGAGTCTTAATCTCGGGTATCCGTGGTGGTTACAGAGAGCGACATTGTAGTTTTTTCTTTAGAACACTTTATTTGTTTTATTTTTACACGTTTAAGCTTTGCTGAACAATTATAAATATAATAAAATATGCAGTTTAACGTAACCGCTGGAACGAACTTTCACCGTGTTGCTTACATGTATCTCTCGTAACGATGCCTGTCTCCTACTGTGCCTCAGTCATTATCCTTTTTAGCTTCCCAAACATCCATAATGGCCCTCACTTCATTAAGTCAAGACTTTGCCCTCTGGCAAAACCCCTCGGGTTTCCGATACTTTGTAAAAATACAATAGCAGGCTCTTTTTCTTTATGTTGAAGACCTTGCCAAACTAATTGTATCTCGTTTACGTTAATGTTTGGGACGTTCGCTAATGACCCTTGGTAGTGCCTTTTTGGCATCCCTTCACCTGTGGTACATATTCTTAACCCTTTGCTATTAATGGATTTTGTGACTTTGCTATATTTTGTATATCATAAGCGCTATACAAAAAACTGCTACAAATGCCCCCCATATACATTATCATATTATGTAAGAATATGATAAGGTATATGTCTTGCCCGAAAATCGTTTTCTTGTTAAAATTTCGCGATTGTTCAGCAAATCTTTCGTCAATTACATACAAATGCTTAAGAGGGTTTACACTCAAATTCTTAAAGACATAGCTTGTACATAGAATACCCTTCACATATTTACATTACACAAATCAGCACTCAACACACATAGGGTTATATTTTTAATACTACATAGTGATTTAATATTATTTTACATGTTTCTTCTTACATTGATCTTCTGATTCTATATAATTATTTTTATCAAAAGTCTTTTATGGTTATGGATTGTTCTGCTGGTTTCACTTTTAATTTGTTTTTTTTTTTTTTTTTTCTTTTTTCACACGCACATTATCCACTTCACTGTTGTTTTTTTTTTCGATATATTCACTTTGCTTAGTATTAATTACGTTATTCTTACAGTTATTTACAAGTTTACATAGAAACAATTAGGCCCTCATTTTCATGATCCAACCATTCTTTCAGCTAACTTCTCACCATTTCTTTTCTTACTTTTCGATACTATTTGAGGAATTTCTATACGGTCTTATTAGCTGCTTATGCCATCTCCCAATCGATTTGTTTGTTTTTAAGTCCACTAATTCATAAGTATGCTCTCCGAATTTCTCAGTAATCATTACCGGACCTTTATATAATAGTTCTAATCTATGACTTCTCCCCCTTAACGCATTGGATAATTTATAATCCCTAGCGAGGACTAGATCTCCTACCTGAGGATTCCATTTATTTTTACGTTTCTTGATTTTTGATTTCCTCTTTTCCGCTTTTTTCTTGCAATCTGTCAAAAACGATCTTAGCCCTTTGTTCCTCTGATAATGGCTGACTTCTCTCAATCGTTCTTGGAGTATTTTTAAAAATGGGTTCAGGGTCAATTCCCTGCATTATGTGTATCGGTGCAAAACCAGTTGTAGTATTTACAGTATTATTAATAATTTTCTCTATGATGGGACAATACTTTACCCAGTTTCGATGATTATTATGAGTAAGCACTCGAAAATAAGTCCCTATTTCTCTTAATATCCGCTCTGTCGGATTCCCTGAAGAAAAATAATAAGAACAATGATATAGTTTTATCTGGTGGCTACTTAAAGTTTCTTTGAAAATTTTATTCGCTACTTCAAACGAATGTGTGTAACAGTTACATCTTCCAGGCTTTTCCGAGAATACCTCCCTGTTTTCTATTAAAAGTTCCCGTAATTTTCCTTTTTGTTCCTCATTTAGTCTCTCAGCTTGGTTCACCTTAGATCCTATTACATTTTCTATCTTGAAACAGTCCTTTCTTTCGTCGTACTCATTTATATTACTATTCTTCAAGTTAAATTTTGGGTTTTTTCGGGGTTTCTTTTCTTCGTCAAAATCACAGAAATAATTACCTCTACTTACAATATTTTCTTCCTCTATATCATCGTAGTTCCCAACTTTTAATTCTGCTAATTCCATCGCTCCAACATTTATTACCTCGACAAAGAATGTTTCCCCCTCCATTTCTTCCTCTACCTGATCCCGTACAATTATCCTCGAAGTATGGTCTAAAAATGGTACAATTATGGTGTCAGGTCCTGTTCCAAACTTAAAACTTTTATTTTCAAAATCTACGATGGAATTCCAAGCATAAAGACTATCGCAACCGATTATTACGTCAAAAACAAGCCTGGGTACAACCAAAAATAATATTTCAATGCATTTCTGTGCGATCTCGACCTTTACCATCACTTGAAATTTTACCCTTTCTTTCCTTTTACCTACTGCTACAGAGCAATATATCCCATAAACTGGCAAAGATAATAATTTTACACCACTACTCACTAAATTTTCAAAAAATTTTGGGAACACACAGTAGTATTAGCACCTGTATCAATAATAGCCTGAAATAATTTCCCGTTAATACCAATATTTATTCTTGGCGGATCAATTAAAATTTCATTCTCTGTATTTTCTTTATGTTTTTCGATCAAACATTGCCTTCTCTGTCCCTTATTTTCGAAGTACTTCCCATAATAAGAACATTCATCATTCCCAATCTTCACTGAAGGCGAAGTTGACTGGGTTTGGAGTTTTCCGAGAGCTTACTAATGACTCCTGTCCCATTCCCATTATATGAAGGTCCCGGGTTTGAATCCTGGTGAAAATTTGTTTCTTCCAATCTTTTTACCGCGTTTATAGCGTCTACCCTTTCTTCCGGATTTGGAGAAATTCTGCTATTCCCATTTCTTTCTTCTTGCCTAGGGGAATTCGGTCTGTACCAATTATTATCATGGTGATAATTATTTCCCGAAGGAAATCGATTCCTAGTGTACCTCCCCCTTCTATCTCCGTAATATCTATTTGCCTGTACGTAATTAATTTGAGGGTTTCTTTCCCGTGGATAATTCTCAACCCTTCTTCTATTATCCTGAGGCTCAAAATTATTTCTTCTATCCTGAGGCTCAAAATTATGTCTCCTATCCTGAGGCTCAAAATTATTTTTCCGGTGGTAATTATTGTTTTTAGGGACTGGGCCATGATACCGTTGCCGAGCATCAAAATTCCTGACATCACCTGAACCTGCCCCCTGCCCGAAAATTTTTGTTGGAGATCGGTGATTTCCAAAATGTCTCTCATTACTTGCCTCGTTTTGGCTCTTATTTCTTTCTAGTGCGATTAACAAGTCAATCATTGCCGCTATTGTTATCGGCTTCGCAATAATCAGATAGTGTTGAATGGTTTCTGGAAAATGTGTGGTTATTAAATTAATCAATTCTATTTCTCCCATCGGAGGGTCCAGCATCTTACATTTTCTAGCTATAGCCATAAAATAATTAACCATGCATTGATCTTTATGCGGGTTATATTTCCCATTACTCAGTTCCAGTCTTATATTTGCCTGCCTGCTAGCTCCCCAATACCTATTTAAGAAAATTTCCTTAAATGTCCGATAATCATTACTTAATCCTACTGATAACTCTAACCAGTTTGAAGCGTTGCCTTTAAAACATTTTCTGACAACCGTCATCTTATATTCCTCGGGAATACCTTTTACAAGAAAATACTCTTGCATGCTATTTATAAAAGCCTTGGGGTCATCAAATTCTTCGTTTTCAAAGGTTGGTGGTGAAATTTCATTCAAAACATGGTTGGGCCATTGCAAATGTGGACTATTGCGTGCATTAACATTGACATTGGTATTACTATTACCTGATGTACCAGCATTTAAATTTAACATCGGAATGTCCGCTGACGCACTATGCATCGCTTCGTCCCGTGCTGCTACCGTAATAGTGTTACTACTCACAGAATCACTAACATTGTCAGACATACATATGTTATTTAATCTTTCTTTCAGTTTGTCATTTACCTCATCTACACTCACAGCTAATCTCCTAGTTTCCCTCTCTGATTGCTCTAATCTTTTCCTACAGATTTCTAATTCCTTGCTATTAATTTCCCTTTCCTTAGCTAATTCAGTAGTTATTTCCTCCCTTAATTTTCTATTTTCTTTCTCTACATTTTTATTAACTGTTTTAATCTCTTCCCTAACCTGTTCCTGACTTTCCCTCATTTCAATTCGTACATTTTCAATTTCAATTTTAACCTCTTCCTGATTATTTCTAACCTCACTTCTTACATTTTCTATTTCATTTCTAACTTCCTCCTTGAAATTTTCTAAAACCTTCTGTTGTTTCTCAATCTTATTTCCTATTTTGACTAAGTCAGCTGTTAAGTTCTCCCTCGTATTTTCTACCTTTTCTGTTAAACCCGTTAAATCTTTCTGACTCTGATCTACCTTTTCTGTTAACCCCGTTAAATCTTTCTGACTCTGATCTACCTTTTCTGTTAACCCCGTTAAATCTTTCTGACTCTGATCTACCTTTTCTGTTAACCCCGTTATCATTGACACAAGTGACTTTAATATTTCATTAGTCTCCATGCTTCCCCCTGTTTCTTCTCCCTGATTTTGTACATTCGTATCAGCTACTCTGTCCCTTGCATTATCTACATTACTATATACACCTTCTCCCACTCTCTCATCACGCTCCTGCACTTCCATATTTATATCTAATTGCTCGATCATTTTCCCGTTCCTTAAATACATTGACTATATACTACAACACGTAGATAAAATTCTCACTCAGTACCTTAATCAGCTTGCTGCACTGCTATTCGATGTGGATCCTCTCGTTCCTGCTGTGTCCTGGGTCACCTTCCCTGGAGTTCACGGCCTTTGTTGTTCAGCTCCCTGAAATTCTCCGCATACCTTATTCAGCTTCCCTGAAGTACTCTGAAGTTCATGCTCAGCTTCCCTGAAATTCTCTGAAGTTCACGCTCAGCATTCCTGAAGTTCTCTGAAGTTCACGCTCAGCATTCCTGAAGTTCTCTGAAGTTCACGCAGCATTCCTGCAATTCTCTGAAGTTCACGCTCAGCATTCCTGAAGTTCTCTGAAGTTCACGCACAGCATTCCTGAAATTCTCTGAAGTTCACGCTCAGCATTCCTGAAGTTCTCTGAAGTTCACGCTCAGCATTCCTGAAGTTCTCTGAAGTTCACGCCACACGTTGGAGCGCCAATTTGAAGCATTTATGTCACTCGATTGACTGCTGCTTATTATGGGTGCCTACGGCTGCTCACACATGAGTCTTAATCTCGGGTATCCGTGGTGGTTACAGAGAGCGACATTGTAGTTTTTTCTTTAGAACACTTTATTTGTTTTATTTTTACACGTTTAAGCTTTGCTGAACAATTATAAATATAATAAAATATGCAGTTTAACGTAACCGCTGGAACGAACTTTCACCGTGTTGCTTACATGTATCTCTCGTAACGATGCCTGTCTCCTACTGTGCCTCAGTCATTATCCTTTTTAGCTTCCCAAACATCCATAATGGCCCTCACTTCATTAAGTCAAGACTTTGCCCTCTGGCAAAACCCCTCGGGTTTCCGATACTTTGTAAAAATACAATAGCAGGCTCTTTTTCTTTATGTTGAAGACCTTGCCAAACTAATTGTATCTCGTTTACGTTAATGTTTGGGACGTTCGCTAATGACCCTTGGTAGTGCCTTTTTGGCATCCCTTCACCTGTGGTACATATTCTTAACCCTTTGCTATTAATGGATTTTGTGACTTTGCTATATTTTGTATATCATAAGCGCTATACAAAAAACTGCTACAGTGTGAATCATGATCAAAGTAACAAGGAATGTCAAATGCAGATACCAATGCTGTTGTTAAAATCTGTTGGTAGTAGAAGAGAAAATATTTACATTTCAGTTAGGTAAACTGCGGTATACGTATTTGATAGTTTATCGGCGATCGTAGTAATGGGCCCTCAGTATGTCACCTATCATCTATCTAATATATTTAAACCAGCAGTTCTTGTATCTTGGAAACAGGTCTAACGATTTGGACCAAATTTTGCATTCAGGTAAGGTTTTGCTTTTTAAGTTTATCTATATAGGTGCCATTCCTGAAAAAACACGATTTTACATAAAAAATAAAATTGTTTATTTCCGCTTCTACAGAGCAATTCTAGTACATATATTGCCGGTATCTCAGAAACGGCTCTAAAGATTTGGTTAAAACTCTGTAGGTATACATATAAGATTTTGCTTTATTTTGCTTTATATATATATATGTAGGTGTCTTTCCTGAAAAAAACGCGATTTTACACCAAAAAATAACATTTTTATCCCCTCTTATACAGAGCAATTCTTGCATATATTGTCTCTCGGAAATGGTTCTATAGATTTTGATCAAATTTTGTGGTCAGATACGATTGTGCTTCTTAAGTTTATTTACATTGGTGTTTTGCCTGAAAAAACGCGATTTTATATAAAACATGCTTTATTCCCTCTTCTGCAAATTATACAATTTTCTGTAGGTCTGAAATACAAATCCTACGTATTACATTCACACTGTTTTCTCCACTCAGATTCAGGTAACAGATTCACATCTCTTTCTCTATTCACTCTTCTATAAACAATTTTTCCATAAAAAACGTGACTTTACACAACAACAAAAAAAAAATTATCCACTCTTTTAAAACAAGTCATCCAATTTTCTCCTTGTTTGAAATGGGAATGCTACATATTTCATTCACACTGTCTTCTCTATTCACTTTTAGATAACACATTTACATCTCTTTCTCTACTCACTCTTCTAAACAATTGTCCATAAAAAAAGCGATTTTACACCAAAAACAATTTTTTTATCCCAGCTTGTAAAATAAGCCATACCATATTCTGTATGTTTGAAACAGAAATGCTATTACATTCACACTGTTTACTCCACTCACTTTTACGTAACAAATTCACATCTCTTCCTCTACTCACACTACTACAAACAAGTCATACAATTTTCTATATGTTTAAAGTAGAAATGCTATATATTACATTCATATTGTTTTCTCTACTCACTTTTAGGGAACAAATTCACATCTCTCTCTACTCACTCTTCTACAAATAAGCCTTACAATTTTGTGCATGTTTGAAATAGAAAGTCTACGTTATTACATTCACACTGTATTCTCTACTTACTTTTGGGTAACACATTCATATATGTTTCTCTACTCACTCTTCTAGAAATAAGTCATACAATTCGCTGTATGTTCGAAATAGAAATGGTACATATTACATTCACAGTGTTTTCTCTATTCACTTTTAGGTAACACATTCACATCTTTTTCTCTGCTGGCCCTTCTACAAACAATTCATATTATCTATGTTTGTATATAAGTAACTGTTAATCTCGAAAACCGCTTAACCGATCACGGCGAAATTCGGCATTTTTAATGGAGAAAGTTTTTATAGTAACCATTTTACTACACAATATATTCCTTTCAAATGGTTTTCTGCTCGCTTTTCTAGTACATAGCACATTAATATATCCTGTTTGCCCTTCATCATACAATTCATACAATTTTCTACGATTGAAATATAAATGCAACGTATTACATTCACACAATTTCCTCTACTAATTCTTCCTTTACGAGACACGATCACTCTTCATTCGCTACTCGCCCTTGAACATAAAATTCGTACAATTTGCTATATGTTTGAAATAGAAATACAACGTATTACATTCATACTATTTTCTCTATTGACTTTTGTTTAACGTAACAATTCACATGTTATTCTCTATCGTTTATCAACGTCATACATACCAACGCCTATACATATTGTATGTTGAAGAGTGAGTACACTCCAAAACCGTGGACCGATCTCCATGAAAAATGGCATATCTAAGTAGTTGTTCATGGCGAAGATTCTTGTGCAATCCATTTTACCACACAACGTATTACGTTCACGTGGTTTTCTCTACTCCCTTTTCTTTTGCGTGACACACTACTCCCTCTTCTACAAACAATCCATACATTTAAAATATAAGTGCAACGTGTATCATTCACATGGTTTGTCGACTCATTTTCCTTTTAATAAACACAATCACATTTCTTTCACTACTCCCTCTTCGACGAACAATTCATACAATTTTCTATATGATTGAAACAGAAATGCGTATTACATTCACACGGCTTTATGAACTAACTTTTCTTCCTGTAGTATTTGTTATTGTTCAACAGTGATTTTGGTTAATGTCGTTCGGGTGTTTTAATAAAAAGTAAAGAAGTACTTAAAAAGTAAAGTTGTCACAATTGGTGTCAGGAGTGCGACGAAAACCACAATATGGAACAGTTGATGAAACAAATGTTAGCCAAGATGGACATAATGGAAAATGAAATGAATTCCGGAATGCGGCAGATGGAAACAAATATGAAAGCTGAATTGAAAAATGTAAATTACGGAATGGAAAATGTGGAAAGAAAAAATTGAAATAAACATGGAAGCCAAATTGAAAAATGTAAACTCCGGAATGGAAAAGTTGAAAACGGAAATGTCCGATATGAAGATGAGCTATCGGAGAATACTAAAGAGCGAGTGGCCGAGGTTAAGGAAGCCATGGAAGAACTCGACGGAGAGATAAAGGACCTTGGCCAACATGTTAACGCCCTGGAAAATAGAGTCGACCGCAGCGCCAAAGAACTGAACTCCATAGTGGAACAAATGCTCGACGAAAACGTCAAACTAGGTGGATACCTATGGGAAGGCCTGCGTTTAGCAGTGGACATATTATGCCTGAAATGATGGTGCTTATGAAATATTTATATGTATATCTATATTTCTTGTATCTCGTAAATAACTCTCAACAATTATTGAGACAAACAATTTTTATTTAGTTAAGGTTCTGGTTTTCAAGTTTATCTAAATAAGCATTTTCTCCCCCCCCCAAAAAAAACAAGATTTCACGAAAAACGGGGGGGAGGGGGGGGGGGGAACGCCGAGCAAAGCTCGGTCACCCAGGTACTAGACATTTAATGGCGAAGGTGCGAAGATTCCCGGGTAGGTGAGATGCAGTGCGAAATTGTATCCGTAATGAAAACATCGGTGCTCTTCCATGTATTAGCGGTGTAAAACATTTTAAACGAAGCAAAATGGGTAAATAGAAACAGGAAGTGTAGGAATGTATTTTGGCATGACGTCTGTTGTCAAGGATATTTGAACTAGTGCTTTCAATGTCATGTTGCCCTTTCATATTTTTATTTATTTCGAGGGCGCCGCCCTAGAGTCCTTCATTGCCAGCCGCCACTGATCTAAACCTCATTTTAACGAAGGGTGGTATTGATTAAAGTTTATTTGAAAATATTAGAAAATCAACTAATTCATACCTGTATGATAACACTGCAGTGCAACTAATACTTGTATCATGGCTGGAACTCTTGCAGTTTCTTTAACGACGTTGTGTACAAACATCGCGAGTATATCCACCAATGTCTGTTTATCAAATCGATATCTTCATCTGAGTTCGTTGTTCCCATAAAACTCAAGCGGGTTCTCTGCATCTCTTATAGTAAGCTCAGGTATAAGAAAATTGCCAACATAATGTTGGATTTATTTCATATTTTCGGCAAATTCTACTGTTGCTAGAATGTCAGCCATTACGCAAAGTCAAGGTAAGGATGAAAGTCGAGAAAACCAGCGACTTCGACGTGAAGTTCCGATCGAGACTATGGCTCTGTAAAGCCTTGTTCTTGAATAACAAATTGACAATTCCGTACTTTCAAACCTCTGCATACATCCAAAGTCTCGTACATGAATACAAGCCTAAGACCCTGGCTATTTAAACGAAGAGAGCATAATAGATCCAGTCTGGTCGCGGTGCATAGGGCCCTAGAAGCCCCCTCTTCTCCTTTTTAAAATAATAGTAAATAATAATAAGTGTCAGATCTAAACAATTCTCATGCATTCTAAGATGCGCAGAAGTCCACTAATAGTACAAGGAGGAAGATAACTGTTTTGTTATATCG
Source organism: Tenodera sinensis (assembly GCA_030765045.1). Classification (NCBI taxonomy): domain Eukaryota; kingdom Metazoa; phylum Arthropoda; class Insecta; order Mantodea; family Mantidae; genus Tenodera; species Tenodera sinensis. The sequence goes on from CM060964.1 coordinate 173,732,864, forward strand.
CAATGAATTTTCATCCTATCCCCGTCCAAGTTTCATTTGTGGAATGTACGATTTCTAAGAAACAATTCAACCCAATGACTTCATATCCTGTGTAGTTCTTTCTGATGACGCTGACTAGCAAAAGCAGTGCCGCTGACGATTGGTTAGACCACTTCCTTCTCACGAAGGCGGTATTTGTGGTGGGCGAAGCACCGATTGGACAAGTTTCTTCGAGCATTCTATTCATCTGCCCAGATATCGTCATGCTCGTACTAGTCACCGTCATTCAGTAATGCATCAAAGTACACCGTTTAAAATGGATTAATGCTGTTCCGTCTCTCTCTTTAACAGAGAACTGCAATAATTCGTGCCCACAAGTTAGCTGCCTAAGATACTATCACCATTGTCATCAAGGGAGAAGATGGTAACATGGAACGGGGTTGTAAAATGGAACACCATGTTTTCTACCAAGTAGCATCATGAGCGTCGGCAGTCTTTTTTTCCAGGGGAGGGGCACATGTTGGAAGTTTACAATCAGATAATATTAATTCATTATTTTATTGTCAAAAAGTTATATTATTTGTTGCGGATAACCGTACTAATTTGTGCTAAATAAAAATTGTTCTTTACATCAAAATTAAAGTACCTAATAGTTTAATAGTCAGTAATTGATTGTACATTAAGTTCATTAACATCCAAGGAGGGGGTGACACCCCCCCCCCCTTGCCCTTCCTTCACGATGCCTATGAGTGGCATCTGTCATCTTCCAGAAACCATTCTAATATCTATTGTTGGCTTCCCTTTTAGCCGCTAGAAGCAGATAAATTCGTTATCACGTTGTTCATGTTTGTGAGTGGAAGTATTGTATGTATTTCACGACGCTTGGAACTTTCAGCAGGGTAAGGTTCAAGATTATTTCTGCTGCTTATATTAACATGAGTGTCATGTTTTTCCTATTCTAAACTATTGTTTATTTACCGAACCGCAAAGTGGTATATTCATTAATGTGGCATTAACATTTTCATGTCGCAAAAAAATGGCTTGTTTGGAAAATGGACATTGATGGCAATATGAAACAAGGTGTTCCATAATTCAACCGTTTCTTTTAGTTTATGGTCGTAATACCAAGAAGTCAAGGGAGCTATGGGTCCAGTGTATGACGTGTAGAGGATGGGCACACATTTTGTTACTGAATGACAAACTGGGATTTTGTGTTTCTTGCTCATGAAAACCTCAGGAACGATTTTAATTGCGTTTTGTCCCTTTCAAATATGATGTGTTAATCTTTGATATTGACCTATTCAAATGGAGTTTCAAGTGTCTGAACATATGTAGAAAAAAATTGCAATTAAGGTATTAAAGATAAGCTGTATGTGATTATATGAGTAACAAAAATAAAGTGTCGTCATAGAAACATGCGTTTCATATTACAACCCCAGTTTCCAAAGTCCATATTTCGTCACATGTTTCAAAAGTTGTGAAAACTCAAAAGTTTTCAATAAATGTTTTAAAATGTATATGTAATTTTATAATATAGTCCATAAAAAATGCGACTGACAATTTTTAAGATAATACATGCGTTTGAAATTCAAAATTTTATCAAAAAATAAAAAGTGGTCCATATTACCACCTACATGTACCATTTACTATTTTAATGGAAACAACTATATTTTTAAAATGATTTTAAGGGAATGGAAATTATTTACAAGTTAATGAGCTAACGCACGCTTAGAATATTATCAAGATATGAATTCATTAGCATGGACACAGGTTGACAGTTCAACAGCTGCACATTGTTATTTATCTGCGTGTTATCTTTAGATATAGTCATCAAGGCTAAGTGTAACAGGCAGTAAATAGAAATAATCAGTAGCAGCTGTGTATTATGTACTTCTCTGTAGTTACAGTTGTGCTATTTCTGCATATCTGTCATTTCAGGTGGGCACTGTGTAACCAACTCTGCTCTTCCATCGTTGTGGACCTGACAGGTCCCTCACTCAGTTGCATCCCGTAAACCAGAGAAAACGTTACTTTCTTCTCTGGCATCACCACAAAGCTATATACATACCTACATGTACAATCCAAACAACAGTAAGTACTTATACTACTTCAAAGTCACAATATGCTATTATACTGCAAATAAACAAATTCACCTTAAACGTGACAGCTTCCGTAGTGGGAAGCTTTTCGATTTCAATCCGGTGTATACAACTATTGTTTACAAAATTAGATATCCTTTTCGATGTCACGTAAAAAAGAGTCTCACTTATATAACATTGCTGGATCCAGGTACCATTCTGTTCATTATTTTAAAAGACCGCTGGCTGGAGGTATGTATACCGTTCAGAATAAACCAAAGTTGGAATAGTCACGTTTAAAGGATTTTTAATTCGTTTCCTTTATACTACTTCAAATATAGATACTTTCGAGACAATTAACAAAAATGAGAGATTAAAACAGGCTAACAAGTAACCAGGCAAAGCTGCGGTTCGAACAGAAAGTTTAAATTCAAAATGTCTAAACACACCCCTTTAGTGCCGACAAACACCGCATATGTAATGAATAGGTTACCAGACTCGAGACATCTTTTCTTATCAGTAGAATGTCATAAATATAATAAAATAAGTAAGCAGTCAATAGGATTAATTTAAATCAACAAACTGGCTGTGAGAGTAGGCTCGTAGGGGAAACAAACATCAGAGCAACGTTCAAGAAGTACTTTCTTTAGGTGCAGTGTCAATTACCACCTAAAGTACTCCACTGTAATTCATAACTTACATCAGCCCACACAATGTAACAGAATAACAGTATAAAAGGGTGACAATGTATACAAATGTTAGTAGGTTTCTAAGCTCATCCTCTTGAAAACTGGACGGGTTTAGCATATGACCCATTTTTTTTTTTCTTTTTTGTATGTAGTACCTTAGTTACTGAAGTACGTTATCTACGCATAATGTCGTATAATTCACCAGAGTAATTCTAGTGAGAATTGAAATGTACTATAGAGTGTGAATTTATTTAAAGTTGCTCCGACGTTTCTTTTGCTCCACTGTCACCACTACTTACGTTTACGTTTCAGATCACTTTACGCATTATTCCGTTATTCGTAGAAAAAGCAGAAAATAGCATAAGTTTATTACACAATCGTTTGCATGGTCGAACTACTTTATGGCCGTATAGCCTCCTTTAGCAGAGAAAAGTGTGGACGTGCATAGATTTTGGAATAAAAATCTCTGCTCACACCAAAGGTCTTTTCCTGCAAGTTCCAACAAAATATGGCATGCATTTTTTTCGACAATTCTTGAATTGGATACTATACCTATATCTGAAGAAATGAGAAAGCTATAAAGCTACAGAAATGAAAGTATGCACCTACACTTCCTTCTGGGTTATCCTTAACGCCCATACAGGTATTATTAAAATACTTATTTATGAAAATAAGTAAGCATAGTCCCGAAATGTACGAATTTCACTGTTACAAACTGAGGGTCAATTTGAGATCAGAAACCAATGGTGTACGAGGTCAAACTACCAAGTTATGTCTAAACTTCCTAGGATGTTCACACATCACTAATTGCTTCCACTTCACCCGGGAGCAAACACAAATAATTTCATAATAATAGTAATAACATTATAATAAAATACTACTACGGTCAATAATAATAATAATAATAATAATAATAATAATAATAATAATAATAATAATAATAATAATAATAATAATAATAATAATAATAATAATAATAATAATAATAATAATAATAATAATAATAATAATAATAATAATAATAATAATAATAATAATAATAATAATAAGTAATAATAACAATAATAATAACAATAATAATAATAATAATCATAGTAAGAAGAAGATGGTGATGATAACGATGATAATGAGGAAGAAGAGTAGAAGGAGAATGTATTTAGTGTAATGAATTTGCTGAAAGGAAGGGTAATATAAGCTAAGAATTCCATGTTGGAAAACCGTTTATTTTAATTTACAGGAAACATTTGTTTGTGGTGAAAAGTTGAAATTTGTGTTAGCACTTCAAGGACTTAATATCAAACATGTGAAAACCACACAGAATAATGTTCAATGAACTGGTTTAAGTTTGCACAAAGAATAAAAGTAAACAAATAAAAGAAGTTCAGCTGGTTTATTTTTAATTTTTATTAAACTTTCAACATCTACAATCAATGTGGAGGCGACATCTGTGCAGAAATTATTCCTGTATCTTGTTGAGCATTGTGAGTGTGTCATGACCTCATTGTTTGACATTGGTCCAGAAAGACATCGAACGTGATGAAAATATAAAGAACAATTATTTCCTATACCAAAGCTGTAAAAACTAACGTGAAAATAACATTCCAAAGCATATGGAGACACTAAAAAATACTCATCCAAGTCTAATTACACGCCAAAAGCTGCTCAGTGGTAACTAGACTGTTCACTGGATACAAATGTGTTGAGGTTGAATGTTATTGGTACAAATATTAGCACTTGAATTGTGTAACATTTGCTTTTTGAATAACTTTAATACTTGTGGGGCTTTGTAGTTTCTCTTCCTACCTCACATAAACTTTAAGCAAATTGCAGATTCTCCAAAAGCCCGAATTCATTCTGTTTTGTACCATATGAACTTACATAATTCTGGATGAGGGTCAATTGCACTTATTTACCCTTTAAAACTTTACACGCTATTTTCCCAGTGCAGTCTGTGCTGCATCTTGGCGTATGCTGCAGATAGTAAAGGTGAACTTCTTGAGCGGGACTGAGGCATGTGGTGATTTCACTTGCTATTCGTGTTAGTGGCGGTCCTCTGGCAAAAAGGACCCTGTAGTATCCATAGAAGTGTAGATCTTTGCTGGGGATAGTGTAGCAAAAGTGAAATATCGTTTTAAAAAGAAAAATAATGAGTGGTTTCAGGATGAATCAATTTTCAGAATATAAATTGGCATATGGCAAAGAATTCTAGCACCTCGCAAGTATATGGCGTCCACAAAAAGTGAAAAAGGGCAATGTAGAGTGAGAGAAGAACAACTTAAATAACGAGGTTCTTACAGGAGAAGTCAGTTGAGGAATCGGGACATGAACTAGATTGAGAAACAGTAGTAAACTACGCAGGTACATTGGTCTAGATAAAAATATATCCTGTCCTTTATAAGTAATTTGTATTTTAGTTAAATATAGCAAATTAACTATTATCTATTAATACTTAATGTATATTTTTCCACCCTAAATTTCGATTTTAAGTCACTGTAACTCCTACATATTATGTTTTATATAAAGTTGCTAAATCGGAGAGAAATTGCTAGTTTTATCTGAATTCAACCGCTATAAACGATAGCCTCTCTTGTGCAAATTTAGTGAAAAGGCTTTATAAAAATGTGTTGATTACAACAGAAGTTACTGTTTGATCTGAATTCACCCGTTCAATTGAACTCTAGTCAGAATTTATGCAAATTTGTCAAGTAGAAGAGAAGTTACCAATTTATTTCAACTAGATCTGTATTATGGACTATCAAGCATTGGCTGCCGCGATGTGGACTACGAGTTTCTCTTCAGCATCTATTGGTGATGACTACACAATAGCACTGATGTACTGAGGGTGAGGTGATCAATGTTCGGTAGGGTTGTCTCTCCCGATCCAGGGAATGGGAAAGACACTTTGAGGTTTCTAGCGCACCGCGCAGGGACTGGAAATGAAGCGGAGCTTCATTAGGACTGAAAATACAAATTTCAGATATGTTCCGTAAATATTGTCACTCACACGAGGCGAGATACGGATGGCACAACTACGTGCTCAGAATTGTTGCAGCCATTATGTACACCATAAGCCTTTTTTTTTTTTTTTTTTTTTTTGTAGTGTCTAACGCCCGCTCTTACTACACGGGGTGACACTGATGAATTGATGATACATGGAATGAAAATAGAGCACCGGTGGAATGAAATGGCGGGGGAAACCGGAGGAAACCCGCCCCAGCGCCGCTTCGTCCACCACCAATCCCACATGCGGTTGGTTGGGATCAAATCCTGTCCGCTTTGGTGAGAAGTGAATGGTCAGTGAGGGTCTTTATCAGGCATCGGCAAACATGTACTCAATGAGGTATCAGTATGACGTCTCAACATGCAACCCGCAATGCACATGACGTAATGTAGAACAGGGGATGGCATTGACCTTCGTTCAGAGTCAGTGGTGGACTCGCTCGCTACAGAGTACAATAAGGAATAGTACACATAAATGAATCCAGCTATTTTGATCTTCGATACTTCAGATAGGTCTAGATATTTGAGCAATATATTTCAGTTCACTTCTATTTGCAATGTACCTACCATGAAAATCTAGTGATATATCACAAGTAGCCACTCCCAATATAGCACGCAAATTAATATCTGTTAATCGCGATACAAGATTTTTTTTTATTCAGTTTCTTTTCTTCTAAACATTTCTTAAATGCTTGAAATAATTCTGCCCCTGTTGTATGTCCCCTAAGTGGAATGACTTCAAGCATATATTATTGTATCGAGGGGTTGTTAGTAACTCCACGAGTGAAAATTACCAATTGTGCTGTGTCAACGTTGTCAGTGCTTTCATCCAACGCGAGAGAAACGACTATAAATTCATGGACCTCGATTTGTAGTCTTTTTCTCGACTATTTCTGCTATTTTATGTATCCTTCTCAGTCTGGTTCGTGGTGATAATGCAATATTACTAAAAATATCATATTACTCAGGGCAAATTAAGTTGGCAACTTTACTCACACATTTTTTATGAAATCTCCATCACTAAAACACCTCAGTGACTGAGCAATCTCCAAAGGAACAGCATAGCTGGTGTGAAGTTGTCTATCAGTTATAATATTTGAATTAATATTAGGTGTATTATTTGAATATTGCTATTTGAGCTGTTGCAGTTGATAAGCCCAAAAAAAAATAAAATGAATAAAGGACACTACGTCAGTGTTATACTACTTTAAATCGTAGTGTAAATTTATGAATACATGCTTGTCTATAATTGTATGGTGATCTTATGACATGTATCATAATGCCGCTTGACGTTCCATTGATGAGTGCCTTTTTGAATTTTATAGCACAACAAACATCTTACGTTCCTTACATGATGAGGGAAGAAATCATCAAAGTGCTATTCTAGATATCAAATTTAATAGACCAGGAATCATTAGATGCACTCTAATTATATGAATATACTAAGAGTTTAAGTTAAATAAACTAATATCCTTCAAAGTTATAAATAAAGCAGTTTATCTAATTACACTTTGACAGACATGTTTAGAAGTGCAGGTAAATACGACAGGACAGTCCGCCCGTGATCGGTGTGTGTGCAGTGCCAGTTAAGGCTGCGAGGGAGGGGTAGACAGAGTAAGCGCTGCCCCTGAATCGTCATAGTTGCGAGGCCTCATTGAGTACATGTTTGCCGATGCTTGGTCTTTATGATAGCGCGTTTCTGTATAGGATGATGGTTGGAATTTTTGTTGAGATATCGGTCGGTGTGGGGTGGTTTGTGGTAGACTGTGTGTCCAAGAGTCCCGTCTGCTCTCCTGCTGACCAGAAAACCTAAGAAGGCCAGTTGTCCATGTTTTTCTTTCTCAATAGTAAATTGAATACGTGGATTGATGCTGTTGGGATGCTGGAGGAAACCATTAAGGGCTGATTCCCCGTGGCTCCAAACGATGAAGGTGTCATCCACGTAGCGATAACATACAGGCGGTTTTTGAGTTGCAGAACTTAGGGCCTGGAGCTCGAAGAACTCCATAAAGAAATTAGCAAGCACTGGACTGAATGGGCTGCCCATGGTAACCCCATCAATCTGTTCAAAGTAACCCTGGTTCCATTGGAAGTAAGTAGTAGTCAGCACGTGATGAAATAGTGCCAGTATGTCGTCCGGAAGGAGATTTTTCAGTAGTGTGTTGGCATCACTTACGGGAACCATAGTGAAGAGAGAGGCGACATCGAAACTAACAGGGATATCTTGAGGTGGCTGTGTGATAGTCTGTAGTTTTGTGATGAAATGGTGCGAGTTCTCGATGTAGGTGTCCGTGGAGCCGATGTGAGGTTGTAGTACATTTGATAAATACTTCTCAGCAGCGTAGGTAGGGGACCCAATGCCGCTGTCTTATGTATCTTGGACAGACCGTAGAGTCTAGGAGATTGAGCTTCAGGTCCAGTGATGCAGCGTTTATCCTCAGGTGGTATGTGTGACGTTTTGATTAAACCGTTGGTTTTTCGCAAAATGCGGTCTGTAGGGTCACGTTGAAGTTTGCGGCAAGTGTGAGGCTGCAGAAGCTCTATGGTCTTGTGCTGGTAATCGACCTGGTTCAGGACGACAGTAGCATTGCCTTTATCGGTAGAGTAGACAATGATGTCCGAGTTGGTATTTTGGTTTTTGAGAGCCGTTCTTTCTTGGTGTATCAGGTCACCTTTTGGACGTTTCGCACTTTGGAGAATCCTGCCGGATTCTCGGCGGGTTTCTTCTGCAGCAAGTTGCGGAAGAGCGCGTATTCCAGATTTGATGTTGGAGATAATCTTTTCTATCGGAAAGCCAGGTGGGATAACCGCGTAATTAACTCCTTTGGCAAGAAGTGAAGTTTCTGCAAGTGAGAGTTCATGATCGGATAAGTTCACAACAGTGCGATTAGTGTCGACCGATGTGGTGGCCTTCATGGTGGTCGAAAGGCCGTCAAGTTTCTTCTTATATCTTGTAATGGTACTGTGTTGTGAAGCATGAAAATGTAAGTAATCCTATCCGCACGGTCCCAATCTTGCCTGTGAAGGGAGTTGCTTAACCGGAGATGTAAGGAGAGATGCTGAGTGTTAGTAGCTAGTTCACGGCAAGTTTGATGTATGCGTTCCCGCAGCAAGGCGCATTCTGAGCGATTGTAGATGTGGTGTGCAGCAGCGGTGTGGAAGCAGCGTCTTTGTTGTCGGAATCTGGGAATTGTCCCACTGTCCCGGCAACGTAGAAGAAGGTGAGTGAGCAGAGAAGAGATGATTTATATTTTTGCAGCACTTCCAGTTGACGAATCCGTCGATAGATCTCCTTCCCGTAGAGGCGAGTCATGAGTAGTCGGAAGCTTTCACGGCCAGAGTCAGAATTATAGCTAGAGCTTTCTTTTAAGCCCGGAAGACATCTCTAACTATAATTCTGACTTCGACCGTGAAAGCTTCCGACTACTCATGATAGTGAAATGTATTAAGAGGTAGTCACTCTGCGATTCCTTTGAGGTTTCCTTCTCCTTGCAAGGCCAAGATAGAAAAAAAGTGAATAACATATTCCTATTTGAAAAGAAAAAGTAAAAGTATTGAGAAATTCAAACAAATAAGAAAGAATATCACGAAAATGGCACACTCAAAAGAAAAACGAAGTATTTGACATAAATTGTGTGTGTTAACGAGACCCACTTTTTTTTTTATTTAGTAAGCTTTTACCTATCTCTTACTGTTTACCATTTATGCAAAAGTCATCCAGAATGAAGAGGTCTTTTGAAGACATTCCGAGAAAATTCAAGGTATAACTTAGAAACATCGGTGGAATTGCCTGTTTGTGTCCGCCACTGGACACTGACCGTCTGTCTCTCCAACTGAAGGAGTAAAGTGGGGTATAGTCGCTCATCACAACTCCCGTACCGTAAAACAAACACAAATTAAAAGCAATAAGAGGTGCAGCATTATCATTATCATTACCATTACCATTACCATTACCATTACCATTACCATTTCCATTACCATTACCCTTACCCTTATCATCACCATTACCATTATCATCATCATTATCATCATCATTATCATCATCATTATTATTATCATTATTATCATTATCATTATTATTATTATTATTATTATTATTATTATTATTATTATTATTATTATTATTATTATTATTATTATTATTATTATTATTATTATTATTATTATTATTATTATTATTATTATTATTATTATTATTATTATTATTATTATTATTATTATTATTATTATTATTATTATTATTATTATTATTATTATTATTATTATTATTATTATTATTATTATTATTATTATTATTATTATTATTATTATTATTATTATTATTATTATTATTATTATTATTATTATTATTATTATTATTATTATTATTATTATTATTATTATTATTATTATCATCGTTATCATCGTTATCATCGTTATTATCGTTATTATCGTTATTATCGTTATTATCGTTATCATCGTTATCATCGTTATTATCGTTATTATCGTTATTATCGTTATTATCGTTATCGTTATTATCGTTATTATCGTTATTATCATCATCATCATCATCATTATTATTATTATTATTATTATTATTATTATTATTATTATTATTATTATTATTATTATTATTATTATTATTATTATTATTATTATTATTATTATTATTATTATTATTATTATTATTATTATTATTATTATTATTATTATTATTATTATTATTATTATTATTATTATTATTATTATTATTATTATTATTATTATTATTATTATTATTATTATTATTATTATTATCAGCATCATCATCATCATTATTATTATTATTAATTATTATTATTAATTATTTTGTAGCAATAGGAGTGACATCCGCACAAATACTACTTCAATCAACAACCCTATGGCAATTATTTTGCCCGTAGTGTTAAATAGTGCGCGAGGGTGTCACCCTTGACTTTCTTGAATGTGTTCCTTGAAGTGATGAATGCTATTTCAGCGACTATGCCACTATGAATAGACACAACTTGGTCCCTCACAATCGTCCCTGGACACGAAAAATGTTGGTGTGGCATTCTTTAGGTCGGTGTTATGGGATTTGTCTTTGTCCCAGCCAGACTTCGAGGACCACGGTAGCTGCAATTCCTGCAAGATGAGCTTGAGGATTTTGTTGATGAGATTCGGGTAAGATATCTGTTCCCAATAAGATGGTGTACCACCTTGTTATATGAACCTGTAAGGGTCCATTTCAACTAGTTGTACCCTCGTTCCTGAGTTGGCCTAAGTGTCATATCAAGAATATTGCGTTTGAAACAGAGCGCCTCAATATAGAGGTCTTCGTCAAATGCAGGGGCGGCTATTCAGGGGTAGTAGGTGAAGTCGCACTTCAATACTATTTGTATCTTGCCACACTTTAAAGCAGGGGAAGACAGGTATGGCTGCTGTGACGTCAGCTCACTCAGCTCACATGCTCGCAACGACGGCCAGTTGAAAGTGTGACGTCACACTGGGGAAGAGGAAAGGCGTGCGGGACATCACAATTTTAATGCTGACTGTTTCAATTACGGAATAGTCACAGTTTATAAATAATTACATTTCGGTTTTATGCCATATATATAAATTGCAGTTTATGTGAACAGTCATGTTACAACGCAAATAGAACAGAAATTATAACTATTTTGCCTGAGCTAGAAGAGAGCTATACAGAACAATTAGGTGATCATTTTCCGACATTTGCCGTTTCGCTTTCTTTATCTAGTTTGTCAATGTTAGGGCGTAATGTGCGGCACAATTGTAACCGAAAACTGCATTTAAGATTGTGATCTGACAATATGCTTCGGGATTTTGACTTAGAAAGGTTCATAACAGAAAAGAACTGTTCGCACACATACGTGGAACCAAACATACATAGTATCCGTGCAACAAGGGCATATAACCTCAGAAATCTGGTTTGAGGAACATTCTTATAAAAATCAGCCAAGTCTTCCTTATGTTTATATTTGTCCTTCAGCAAATCGTCGCACTGTAAATTTATCAATTCAATTTGCTACCTGCTAGAGACATTGTTAACATCCAATGAATACGGTCGCAAAGACCTGAAACATAGTTGACAATGTTTCTACATCTTGAAGCCTGGTCTCAAACTGGTGTGAAACACGGGGAACTGAACACAAACACACAACACTACACAACGTCAACAAAAACACAAAATACAAAATAAAATTCGTACTATCGCCGTTAAAATCCCTCACACAACAAATAAAAACGCTCAGACTAGGCTGAAGAGAGTTCTCCCTAAACAGCCCGGGCATGTTGTGAACATGCCAAAATAACATTTTTCATATTCATTCAGTTTCGTGCAAGTAGCGCCGCTGATCTAGGCAGCATAGCAATACACCGCTCTCGCCTGACGTCACACGAACGTAAAAGCTGGCTCTTCGTTTAAATTCGTCACACGGCCCGAAGTTGTCTTCCCCTGCTTTAAAATATATTTATTTACACAGGTATTGGGGTTTTTACTACATATTTCCCTATTTTTGTATTGCGCAGTGCTCTGCTGTAGAAGCAAGCGCGCTTTCTTACCACGGACTCATGAGAATTGAAGTGAATATGGCTTTGTCCTTGTTCAACCTCAGAGACGAAGCTTACTGCATGCTTGGTATAGTAACAGTGACGTCACCCGCGGAAAATAGTGGAGGGAGCATTAAGTGGTGTAGTAGAACCGAGTAGAACGAAGGTTCTCTCGCCAGTACTTCCTGGCTGTGAAACACATGGAGTAGCCTATTGTTTGCGTTTAGTGCAGGAATGTTTAAATATGAATCCTGCTTACGATATAGTGTATATTTTGTTAGAAACACCTTTTTCACGGTGGAAAGACGAAGATAAGAAGGAAGTTTTAAATTGTGGGTGCCTTACTGAAACTCTACAAATATGTGGTGCGAAAGAAGTGAAACATTCAGGAGAATGCTACAATCGTGGTTTGTGGAATTTCCATGGTTGTACTCCTTCCCAATTCTGGAGAAATTGTTTTGTTGGCCATGCTTGCTTTTAAGCAATAAAAGCAACGTTTAGAATAGAGAAGGATATGTTGCTTTGTCGAACTTAACACGATCATTACACCAACATTCGGATTCGGCAAAGCATTTAAAATGCCAGGTTAATTTGAAAACTTTTGAAAGAAATAGAAATACAATTTCAATGCACTAAAGGAGAATGCTAGACTGTATAACGTGCAATTCAATGAAGATGTATGTCTGAACAGGCTTTTCCTGCAGTTAGCCGTTGATGCAGTATTCTATTTAAGCAAGCAAGAATTAGCATTCCACGGTCACGATGAAACAACAGGCTCAATTAATCGTGGAAGTTTTAAGGAAGTGCTGATGCTACTGGTGTCTAGGAGTCCTATAGAATACAGAACCAATATTCTAATATAAAAAGTGAGTTCAGTGGTGAATCAAAAAGTATACAAAATGAACTATTGGATTGTATTTCGAACTACATCATTGCATTTCTAAAAGCTGAATTGGAAACTTGATTTCTTTTTCCTGTCCGGGTAGATGATACGACAGATATTACACAGGTGTCTCAGTGTTCTGTAATGGTGAGGCACGTTAATGCTGAAGGATCTGTTGTGGAGTGTTTCTTACGTTTCTACGATGTAAGTTCCGACAGAACATGAGAAGCTGTATTTTATTGGGCAACATCTTGGAACCATTTGGCTACAAGCAGAAATTAGTAGGGCAGTGTTATGACGGTGCAAGTGTGATGTCTGGCCATTTAAATGGACTCCAGAAAAAGATCAAGGAAAAAGCTCCTTTTGTAGCATTTGTACACTGTTTTGTAAATCTAGTCTTGCAACAAAGTTGAAAAAAATACAACAGTTTTTTTTTTTTTTTTTTTTTTTTCGATTACTGGAATTCCTACCTTTTTTCCATCAGCAAAGAGAACCTACCTACGCAATTACTTCTGTATCGGGACCACACATTCCAACTGTAACTCCTATCCGCTGGGGCTCCAACTCAAAATTGTTGCGTGCAATTGTGGAGGACTGGGAAAAGTTGAAAGAGGTTTTCGAAGCCATAATTTCCTGTGAACAGTATGATGACAACTCCATTCTGCTTGCCAGAGGCTTTCTGAATAATAAGAACAATTTTGAATTTGGGTTTCTGGCAGTAGTGTTTCATGACATTTTGTTTGGCAGATATATTGTTCGATGTTCTGCAGAAGAGGTCACTAGGTGTAAACTACTGCGTATCAGAAATAAGGACCACTTGTGAAGTGCTAAGAAACAAGAGGAATGGACAGTGTTTTTTCTATTATGTTTGAAAACGCCAGCAAAATGGCGGATATGAGCCTCTCACGAGAGTACAATTCCCTTTCTCAGGATGAGAGTGTTCGGACGTGCCGAGCCTCGTATTGCGAAATGCTAGATCACGTTTTGATGGAACTAAATGAGAGATTTCGTGATTTAAAAAAAAAATTTGTTTGCCTGGCTGATACTGAAGAATGCCTCGCATGTTTTCCTTCAAGTGCACTTGAAAACTTCTAAAATTTCTTTGAGCCTGTATTCCCCAAGGCACTACGTTTAAGAAATGAAATTTCTATTGTGTTATGCCGATGAGAAGTGCAGAAATATTCCCACCGGAAAGACCTTAGAAATGCTTAATGTGGATAAGGACATCTTTACGGAAACTTCTAAACTGTTCTCCCTTATTCCTTCAATCTCTTCTACTACAGCATCCGTGGAACGAAGCTTTTCTTTTCTAAAACGCATAAAAACATACCTGAGGAATGCAGTGTCAGAAGAGAGACTTTCTTCTTTAGCGAAAATTTCGATTCAGAAACAACTTCTAGTGCAATTAACAAAAATGCAGCTATTCTGTGAGAACATCACCAAATTTGCAGCCTTAAGGGACCGAAGGATTAATTTGGTGTACAAGAAATAGGTAAGTAAGATTATTAAAATAATCTTTATAAATATAGGTATAATTTTCTTTCCCATAACTCTAAACGGAATTGCCCAACCACGAGCCGCCACTGGTCAAATGATCGTTGAAGCATGTGCATGTGACACCCTCAGATCTCAGAAACGTACATATGAATACAAGAGAACGGGGGGAACATTGCATCAATCAACAAGGCATCATTTTGAACACCTATTCTATGAACGTACTTAGCATATCAAGAGCGTTTGATGATATAATAATCATAATAATGAAAATAATATAATAATAAACCACAACACTAACAAAAACATTAAGGTTGATATTATAATGATAATACTAAGAGTATTTACAATAAAACTAATAATTATGATACTCATGCTAATAATAACAATAATAATGTTAATGATAAGTATAATGATGGCATAATAATATAATAATAATAATAATAATAATAATAATAATAATAATAATAATAATAATAATAATAATAATAATAATAATAATAATAATAATAATAATAATAATAATAATAATAATAATAATAATAATAATAATAATGATGATGATGATGATGATGAAGATAATAACAATAATAACAACAAACTGCAACAATAACATTAATAAGACACGTACAAATGACAATGAAACAATAGGTGCCCTCATGCTTGCACTTTACAATCTCTAAAGCGTCATGTAGACACCAGCGCCGTATACAGGAGTGAGCTTATTTGTGAAAAATAAAGATCCTGTAAGTAAAGAAGGACCTTATCGGTTGTTTGTACTGTTATTGTCTGTTATCGTGGACTACACACTCTAGTTCAACTGCCTCTAACCTAACGTGTTTGCTGCCAGGCAGAACACGCCATTTGCGTCTCTTGCGGAGTGGAGTTATCCAACTGATTTAACGCACAAAGGGTTTCTATTTACCTCGATGCCGGATGAAGTGGCCACCTGGTATATTATGACAAAATTCTGTTATTTTTTTTTTATCTATGTACCTGTCGTATTCCTATTTTAAGCAATGGGATAGTTAAGGTAAACTAAGCAACTATAGTTTGAGTTATGGGGCAAATAGGCTGCTTTATTTATTTTTTTATTTATTCCTTTATCCTTTATTCAGTTATTCACTCCTTATTTGTTTATTGATTTACTCAATCACTCATTTATTTATTTATATACATATTCATTCTCTCATTCATTCACTCATTCACTTACTCACTCACCCACCCACCCACTCATCCACCCACCCATCCATCCATCCATCCATTCACCCATCCACGCATCCACCCACCCATCCATCCACCCACCCATCCATCCACCCACCCAACGATCCATCCACCCACCCATCCATCCACCCACCCAACCACCCATCCGTCCCTCCGTCCCTCCGTCCCTCCGTCCCTCCGTCCCTCCGTCCCTCCGTCCCTCCGTCCCTCCGTCCCTCCGTCCCTCCGTCCCTCCGTCCCTCCGTCCCTCCGTCCCTCCGTCCCTCCGTCCCTCCGTCCCTCCGTCCCTCCGTCCCTCCGTCCCTCCGTCCCTCCGTCCCTCCGTCCCTCCGTCCCTCCGTCCCTCCGTCCCTCCGTCCCTCCGTCCCTCCGTCCCTCCGTCCCTCCGTCCCTCCGTCCCTCCGTCCCTCCGTCCCTCCGTCCCTCCGTCCCTCCGTCCCTCCGTCCCTCCGTCCCTCCGTCCCTCCGTCCCTCCGTCCCTCCGTCCCTCCGTCCCTCCGTCCCTCCGTCCCTCCGTCCCTCCGTCCCTCCGTCCCTCCGTCCCTCCGTCCCTCCGTCCCTCCGTCCCTCCGTCCCTCCGTCCCTCCGTCCCTCCGTCCCTCCGTCCCTCCGTCCCTCCGTCCCTCCGTCCCTCCGTCCCTCCGTCCCTCCGTCCCTCCGTCCCTCCGTCCCTCCGTCCCTCCGTCCCTCCGTCCCTCCGTCCCTCCGTCCCTCCGTCCCTCCGTCCCTCCGTCCCTCCGTCCCTCCGTCCCTCCGTCCCTCCGTCCCTCCGTCCCTCCGTCCCTCCGTCCCTCCGTCCCTCCGTCCCTCCGTCCCTCCGTCCCTCCGTCCCTCCGTCCCTCCGTCCCTCCGTCCCTCCGTCCCTCCGTCCCTCCGTCCCTCCGTCCCTCCGTCCCTCCGTCCCTCCGTCCCTCCGTCCCTCCGTCCCTCCGTCCCTCCGTCCCTCCGTCCCTCCGTCCCTCCGTCCCTCCGTCCCTCCGTCCCTCCGTCCCTCCGTCCCTCCGTCCCTCCGTCCCTCCGTCCCTCCGTCCCTCCGTCCCTCCGTCCCTCCGTCCCTCCGTCCCTCCGTCCCTCCGTCCCTCCGTCCCTCCGTCCCTCCGTCCCTCCGTCCCTCCGTCCCTCCGTCCCTCCGTCCCTCCGTCCCTCCGTCCCTCCGTCCCTCCGTCCCTCCGTCCCTCCGTCCCTCCGTCCCTCCGTCCCTCCGTCCCTCCGTCCCTCCGTCCCTCCGTCCCTCCGTCCCTCCGTCCCTCCGTCCCTCCGTCCCTCCGTCCCTCCGTCCCTCCGTCCCTCCGTCCCTCCGTCCCTCCGTCCCTCCGTCCCTCCGTCCCTCCGTCCCTCCGTCCCTCCGTCCCTCCGTCCCTCCGTCCCTCCGTCCCTCCGTCCCTCCGTCCCTCCGTCCCTCCGTCCCTCCGTCCCTCCGTCCCTCCGTCCCTCCGTCCCTCCGTCCCTCCGTCCCTCCGTCCCTCCGTCCCTCCGTCCCTCCGTCCCTCCGTCCCTCCGTCCCTCCGTCCCTCCGTCCCTCCGTCCCTCCGTCCCTCCGTCCCTCCGTCCCTCCGTCCCTCCGTCCCTCCGTCCCTCCGTCCCTCCGTCCCTCCGTCCCTCCGTCCCTCCGTCCCTCCGTCCCTCCGTCCCTCCGTCCCTCCGTCCCTCCGTCCCTCCGTCCCTCCGTCCCTCCGTCCCTCCGTCCCTCCGTCCCTCCGTCCCTCCGTCCCTCCGTCCCTCCGTCCCTCCGTCCCTCCGTCCCTCCGTCCCTCCGTCCCTCCGTCCCTCCGTCCCTCCGTCCCTCCGTCCCTCCGTCCCTCCGTCCCTCCGTCCCTCCGTCCCTCCGTCCCTCCGTCCCTCCGTCCCTCCGTCCCTCCGTCCCTCCGTCCCTCCGTCCCTCCGTCCCTCCGTCCCTCCGTCCCTCCGTCCCTCCGTCCCTCCGTCCCTCCGTCCCTCCGTCCCTCCGTCCCTCCGTCCCTCCGTCCCTCCGTCCCTCCGTCCGTCCATGCATGCTACGGAGGCAGGTGACGAATGTTTATTTTCATAATATAGACTTGAGCGATTCTATTTAAGATACTTTCAAAATCTTCCACTTATATTTTATAAACTGACTGACCGAATTCCCTCGCTCGCTTTCTAGCGTTAGTCATTTATTTCCGAGCTTCACTTGCTGCAGCATCCGGAACACGCGCACACACACACACGCACGCACGCACACGCAGACACAGACACAGACACACACATACACACATGCAGCTGTTCCTCTGAAATTACGTTGCTCTTAGTCGAAACATGCCCTTTGCAGTTTTTCTTCTTATTGTAGTTTGCACAGCGCCAGTGAGTGACGTTTCTCTGATTTGTATAGCTTTGTATATATTGATAGCCATTATAGATCAACAGTGGCTTACCCTTGTTAGTTTCGGTGAACTCCGTAAGAGCAAATGTGAAAATAACTTAACGAAAATAAACTTGAGTCTAACTCGGCTGAATAAGTTGCACTACAGGGGTAACTTTCCCCTCAGCCGCCCCCCCCCCCAACTGCCGCCTAATTTAGGCTCCACCCAAGCATTGATAGTTTCCCAGAATTGGAGTGCAGGTGTCACGGACTCTCTACCACAACCTTTAATTTTTGTAATCAAGCTTCACCTGAAAATAAAAAATACAGCATTACAGGAATGCAATAAAATGAATGTTTCCAGTGCTGTTCAGTACTGTTAATTTGTGTACCTGATGGAACGTCTAATTGCATTAGTTATACTCACTTCACTATAATTTTTCCTTAACACGAAACTTGGCTGGCTAATCACTTTCCCTTACAAAATTGTGCTTATTACATTATACGTTGGTTTTAACACGTGGAAATGATTTATTGGAAGTATTTATGTGTTACCCTACCATTTCCTTATACAACTATTAACGTTACCAGTCAATAATTATTATTCGACTATTAACACTCGGAATTACAACACATTTCGAAACGTCGTTTGAGATTACATTCACACTTTAACTGCAAATACTCGTATTTTGAGCAAATAAGAAATGTTCCTTGGCAGTTCTCTTGATCACAAAAATATCCTTAAATATGCCAATACAAAATGTGCACTCACAATGCTACCGCCACTGCAAATGAACTTTGTGAATGGTATCAGAGTACGACACCTACAGCTGGTGGGCTAAAATGTCCTTTGGACTTTTCCCTCGCGTCGAGGACATGGGGGTGTTCAGAGTTCAAGGATCAATAGTACGTTCAGCCTGCTTGTTCTAATCACCATACCTGCTAGCAGCTAGCGGACGAGAGGGAACGGTGTCTGTAAATTGCGACCTAATCCGAGGTAAAATAAAATTAAACATGTAAATTGTGACATAAACGTTACCCACGCCTTCTCAGGGAGCATGTTAATTTAGCCTGAAGGATACCCAAAAATGAGATGTCCAACTATTGCAGTTTTTATCTAAATGTTTTCAAAGACTTGTCATATACTGTTCTATAAAAAATAATAAGCGTTTTTGAAAATTCGTATAGATATTTGTAATAGTTTTTAGAAAGAATATGTTTTCCTTTTATTATACTGTATAATCAGGTGTTGCACAACATCTCGAAAAGATATTTTGAGAACATAAACATACCAGCACATTATTTAAACACAAAATTCTCAATTTCTCAATTTATTTTTAGCTTAAATTGCATTGCATTTATTCCCTCCTTTCTTCTGATAATAAAGAAAACAAGTAAAAAAATTCCGTCAACAATTCTCCCCAAAAATAACAATAAATTTACCATACAAAATTGAAACAATCCACAAACCACAATATTTGAGTTGCTCCTGATGCAAATATAAACGACTTGGTTAATATTATACACCAGGTCTCTCTGTTCACAAAATTCAGCAATATCGGAATAATTAGAAACGATGGATAACTACCGCATTTCCATATTAATTATAGATTAATTGTGGCCCATAAACCTACAGGAAAAAGAAATACAGGTAGGCTGAGACGATGGACAGAACAACTTTGATACAGCAGACCGGAGCAAGCCTAAAAGCTTACACCCTGTGGTTGATGATGATGATGATGATCATAATAATGATGATTGATGATGATGATTATTGATGATGATGATTGATGACGATGATGATGATGATGACGATGATGATGATGATGACACTTTTAAAGCCCAAAAGTGTAATATTAATCGAAGTCCAGTAAACGGCATTGGAAATAAACACGGCTAATGGCTATGTGCTATTGGGTATTCAAATGCTCATACGTTAGAGCGTCAAGGCCAAAAGTGATAGTATAACTAAAAGTTACAGCAAAAGTTAAAGTATGTAACCGAAGCTTAAGTTTTAAGTTAGTTTATACACATAAAACTAGTTTTTTGATTGTTTAAAGTTTTTACGGCATTTGAGACATGGGAGCCTTAAAAGTTAACAAAACGTGGTGGATTCTTCAAGACCTAGAACTGGCAGATTAAAAAATGTGGTGTGACGCATGAATATGTGTTTATGTATCCCAGACTCGCTGACGCCACACACATGCAGCTCATCTAGAACCTCCGAACACAGGCGTTGCCCCTTGGATGTTACTTGTGCCCTCGCATACCCTATATAGACTAGAAACGGGTAGCAGGCGAGCGGAAGCCTTTAAGGCTGGTTCACAACCACCGGTACGTAACGGTAACGATAACCAAAACGACAAAGTCGAAATACATGTATTCAAATGGGAGTGTTCGCAACCGACGGAAAGTTTTCTCAGGCCCCGGGAACGGTAAAGAAGACTTGGTCGGGTTTCAACTTTATCGTTCTGTGTTGTTGTGTGTAGTGTTTAACGCCCGCTTTTACTACTACGGCACCACAGGCGGTTTATCGTTCTGTTTAGCGGACACGGCATGTTAGATACATGTTGCGCATATTAGACCTTTCGCTGTAGAAATTATTCAAGGCGGCCGTGCCACGAATCAGCCGCTAGAGCTCTATCTAGTGGCAAGCTAGAAAACTATTATTGGTCAGTTAGAAACAAATGAATTCCCAATACGCAAAATCGCCCATTTTCTATGGGTAAGGTGACCGATAATATGCCTCCCCTATATCGTTACCTGGTGGTTGTGAACCAGCCTTTAGGCCGTTGCGAGTCACAGTGAAATCACGTGAGGTTTGTAGCTACAGTGGATTAGTGTCGTTTATATGAACTCCTGCTATTGTAAACTTGCGGCCTTTCACTTGTAGGTAACATTCACAAATTGCGTCCTGTTTTCAGTTGCAGTTTGCATCCAATCTCTTCTAATAGCAACACCGAGATAACTGGCCGTAATTTACCCGAGGAAACAAGGACCGCCAAACTCATCTTTCGCTTCTGTTTACTTGGTTGCTTTGACAACGTGACGTCAAGCAGTTTTTTGTCACTGTGATTTTACAGCTTGAAGTGCTAGGACAGAGTCAACATGCAAACATGGTTTCACTTCCTTCCCCAGCTATGCCTTAGAACTAGACACTTTTTTCGCATCAATCTTTTTTTTTTCGAATTTCGCGAAATGAGTTCTAACTTTCGTGTTTTTACCTCTCTATATGGCTTGTATTATCGCTTTAATTTCGCGATATTTTTCTTAATTCATGGTAAATAACACCGGGGGAATCTTTCCCCGCATTCTTTTTTTTATTTTGTGAAATGAGGCTTTTTTTCGCAGTATATGGCTTGTATTTTAATCTCACTATATTTTTTTATAGTTGTATATTTTTATTAAAGGTATTTAATATACATTTTAACGTTTTGCAGTTTACAATGGAAGATGTTGGGTACTGTAGAAGCAACAATAGCTACAAAATAGTAATGTTACTTCAATTTTATTTCTTATTGGTACTATAGTACACTGAAACACCGAACATACGCATTGCAGAATCACTACACACTTTTACTTTGCGAAAAACAACATAGCACATGTTACAATATTGCTTTCTTTCATCGATCACCTTCGATCGTAAACAATTAAATTGTACCTCGAGAAATACCTTTCCGCATCGAATCTAAATGCGTTAGTTTCAGTGCCTTTAGTAGCTGCATAATATCAGTTTGCTGGTTAGAATTCTCATTAACATGCTGTTCAATTAAGTCTTTCAAAGTAAATACCCTGCAATGATATCCCATTGTTTAAGTGGTTTGAAGTGAGGAAATTCTTACACTTTCATGCTAGCGGTTAAAATATTTTGGCTACTTATTTGGATAACATTACTTGGGTGAAATAATGCATTCAGCCTTAAAAATAAACTGTAAACATCATTTGCAAAGCATTTAGTTTTGCGAGAATTCCCTACTCTTTTCTACTTCCCAACGCAGGGCCATCTCTTCACGCTCAGTATGTTCAGGTAAGAAAGGGTCACTTGCCAAGAATGCTAATCTGGTACAAGCCCGAGACGGGAGGGGAGCTAAGACAGCCTCCACCGGGATGCTTCTAACTGGGAAAATGTAGGGACGCTGCCACCTGCTCTGATGTGGCAACATTCCGGCCGCCCTTAGGACCCATTCGCCCCATCCTTCCTCCCGGTGGGGGGGGGGGTGTCCCGTTACGAACATTAGGCACGAAAGATCGTCTTTCAGTCGAGATGCTAAGTCCCCCTCCGCACGTTTTCATACAATCATATGGTTCGTTCTTGTAAACGAAATTCAATTAATGAGGTAGTTTGTTATATGTCCACGGGAGAAAGGATTCCCCAGATGGAAGGACGAGGATAATAACGATGAGTGAACAATTCGAAGGCCAAACACACCATTAAGTGTTTGTGTGAAAAGGAAACCATGAATATCATGTCAATTTTAAAATATTTTGGTTTTCCTAATTACTGTAATTGTAGTAGCCCCAATATAGAGACTACTTTGTTAGCCGTGTTTACCTTTTAGCAATCATAACGTCTGGAATAAATAATGACTTTCTGGCCACCATTGTTTCCATCCGGCTTCATTTGTCAACAAAGTATTTTAAACACACTTTTACTCGCAGATGACTTAAACAAATTATTATTTTTTTTTTAACGACGCTGTCAATTTCTTGGATCACATCAGCGTCACCGGTGTGCCGGGATTTTGTCCCGCAGGAGTTCTTTTACATGCCAGTAAATCTACTGATCTACTGAGCTGTCGTTTTTAAGCACACTTGAGCACCATCGGTCTGGGCCGGATTTGAACCCGCGTTCTCGGGATTAGTAGGCCAGCGTCTAACCAACTGAGCCACTCAGATTGACTTCGAAGATGGCCAGATAACTATCCAGGATAGTGAAAATAACTTACACAAGTACATAGACAAATTAAATATAATATGTGGAGAGTATAATTTAAACATCTCATCACAAAAGACCAAAGTAATGGTTTTCAGAGGAGAACATCCAGTTAGAAGTAAAACAACAATCAATAAACCCGTTTTAGAACAAGTGAACCATTTTAAATATTTAGGTTGCGATATCACTTACGATTATGATAAGGATGTGAATATTAAAACACAACACTTCCAGGCTATATGTGGCGCAATTATCAAGGACTTAAGGAAGAAAACAAGGAAAGAAACACAAATTAAAAGCTATAAGACAATGGCTGTACCGACTTCTTCACGTGGATGTGAAGTATGGCGCTTGAAGAAAAATGACATTAATATAATACAGTCAGCGGAAACGAAGTTTCTCAGAGGAGTGAAAGGATGTGCAAGGTTGGATAGATATGGAAATGATGTCATAAGGAATGAATTAAATCTGCTCTCAATTACAGATAAAATAAAGGAATACAGGATTCGTTGGTCGAACCATCTAAGAAGAATGAAGCAGCAACGGCTACCGAAACAGCTATTGGAGTTGTTGTTGTAGTGTTTAACGCCCGCTTTTACTACTACGGCACCGCAGGTGGTGACACTGATGATACATGAAGATGGAGCACCGGTGGAATGAGATGGCGGGGGAAACCGGAGTACCCGGAGAAAACCCGCCCTGACGCCGCTTCGTCCACCACGAATACCACATGCGGGTCCCTGGGATCGAACCCGGGCCGCCTAGACCTATTGGAGTATTTACAAGGCACAAGGGAGAAGAGATGTAGGTCGACCAAGAGCAAGACGGAAAGTTGAGGACGGAAAAGGAGACTCATTGTCCATGAAGAGAAGATTAACAACAACAAAATGAGAACTCGAAATAAACACAAAGATTCCACCCGACATAAGAAATGCTAACTGCAATTGAAAACTTTTTAAAGAATAGAAACAATTTATGAGGTCCTACAGTAAAGTTCATTAGCCAACTCAATGAAAACGTTCCTTTGGATAGACTACTGTTCCAGTTGGTTACAGTTACTGTGTTATATTTAAGTAAGCAAGAACTTGGTTTAGAGGACACGATGGACGTGTAACGTCAACAAATCATGCAACTTTAATTTGAAACGGCAAGGAAATAGCTGCTCTCAAAGAACGGAGGATATACGAAAAAGGTGAGTCTCGCCTGATATGATTATTTAAATGGTGTTTTTCTATTAATTCTGTAAGTTATCTTCTTTTACCAAAGCTTGCAGCCCTTCACCTATCCGTTAAAGAACGGGCCGCCACTGGTAACTTCCCATGCCTTCACATGCAGCAATATATTTCTTGGAAAACCTCTTTAGGAGTAAACAGCTGCAATTAAAATACAAAATGGAGCATAGAGGGTTCTCGCGCCAGAAATCAGTCTCCTTGAAATTGATGTAATAGACAAAAACCACGTCACGTCCTGTGCTGATACATTGTGATCCTTCAGCTTCCGTTCTCATTAGTGGCATGGTCTCTGTGAAGGACTTTAGGCTATGTGCTGACGGCCCAAGATTAGGGTTTGTTTTGTCCTTGTTGTGAGAACAAGGATCCTTCTTCGAGCAGCAGATAGCGAGGTAAGCTACCTTATTTTATTAATTACCCCATCGAGGACACAAATCAAATGCTCATTATGCATATTTTACTAGAAAGCAGAAATTGGGGGTTTTGTATCCAAGAGTAATAGCAGCTTATCTGAAAAACAAAAACCATAACGAGACATTCAATTATCAAGTCACCTCCCAGTCGACGCAGAGAAGTCATTCCTGTTGTATCTATTTTAAACAAATATACACCATGTGCGTATCACAACCTTCGAAGTATATCTTCTGCCAGAAGATTGGTTCATATCCTCATCGTCATTGGTTTCTCGCAAAACAGTTGGTTTGCAAACAGAACATTTATAGCGGCAACTACACATTCTTACACATATTCTAATGTTATATATGAACTTTTCTGGACATTAGGAAAAACAGGGCGCTTTATTCAGGGTACTCCATACAAGAGTTTAAACAATCTTTATTGCGACATCTAAATTCTGTTTAAGTGGCTACATAGGCAAGGAAATGTCACCTCAAAAAGTATTTGTAACTCTGCGGTGGTCGTTAGCCACTCAGCTAGCTGCCACAACTCCCATATTTTCTAACTTAGAAAACTGAAATTTGATGTGGTAATTACTAATGCTTGTTTACATACTGTGTAATGTTTTCAGAATTTTTGACATGTTTGGATTGCATTATGCTCTTTTTATCTATGTAACAAACATGTGCATTTTCCTAAAAGTACTTGAGGTATTTCATTGAAAACCTTTGTGAGTTATCTTGAATATACAACACATAATCCTGTGGAATAGAATTTTCATATGTATTATTGTTTTTGAGATAAAGAAATAATATGTCGTTACTTTGATATAATTCTTGAAAATCCATTCGAGTAAAACCTCACCAACATTTAATTAAAATGTTAATTGAAATGCTATTGCACATGATTATGCAGCAGAGTCTTCGCTATCAAACTGCCAGATATGATAACTGTACGCGCAATAGCTTTGGAGAAAATGCACCATCAAGATGAGGAAATGTAAACTGTACAAAAGTTGAGTTAAACATTTACTCTCATTTCCATTGGTGCTGAGGTGTTTGAAAAGTAAACAACTTCAAAACAAAGAATCCTCAATAAACGCAGTTTGCCATCTTGTTCACAGACTTTTAAAATTGTGCAAACAATACTTTCAGGAAATCCAGTCAAAACAGCAATAAATACAAAAAATGGCAAGTACTTCCAATGAGGAGGTAACAAGGGGGCATGGCACAGTAACACTGATAGGTATTTAACTACTTAGAGTGATGATAGAAACGTGGAACTTAGGGAATGTAATCCCAATACGGTAAACCATTTTAACGAAAAGAAAAAAATGCAATTTTTGAAATATTTTACCTACATTTACTCTTAATTTCGCTGCAAAACCAATAGTCAGACCGTATATAAAATGCCATCCAGCATGAAAAAGGTAGAACCTACATAACATTTTAGATATATATTTCGCCACTTGAAATGACGTACCGAATTACTTTCAAAGGAGCAAATCTTGCCAAAGAAATTACACTGCGTAAACATTCTCTTTTTTCGTAATAGTTAAATAGGATAGGAAACCGTCGATATTTTGATTTCGGTGTATAAAAAGAACCATGTACTTAAATAAATGTTTAAATTGAAGGTAAGAATAGAAAGGAAATCCCTAAGAAGAAATTGGCTTCCACAAAAATACATGTTAATTTAAGCTCTGCAAGCCTCACATACACAGAAAACACTGTTGGTTATACATGATCCCATTTGTTTAAACGTAAAATAAATAAAAAAAAAGAGCAAGCGATGTCAGAAATCGGGAAACGTGTCCTCTATTTTCCAAATTTGTTATGGCCATATCTCTGATCCATGAACACGGAGAAATGATTAAGGAAAGTATAAGAATTCAGTAAATATGATGTAAGATACAGTGTTGATATTCTTTATCAAAAAAAGACTAAGTTATAAACTTAATAAATAAGCTTATGAAATTATTGGTTTCACGGTAAACGTTTTGAAAATGAACAAAAATTACAACACGTTATATTTAAAATTTGCAAGCTATGCATTAACAGAACATACTTCCACAGTCGCTTGGACATTTTGAAAATGTTAATAATATTCTGTATTAAACATATCACATCGTTAAATCTTTAATAAATGAAATCGCAGTATTAACAAACTAAATTATAAATACATACATTAACATACGATGACATTAAATGGTATATCTATATGTTAGGAATGACAAAAAAAAAAAAAAAACATCGGCACCATGTGCATTAGCACTTTGGTGTCCATAAAAATAACTAAAGTTCAAGGGTGACCGGTGACCAAACTCTAGTTAGACAAACACTAGAAGTCCACTCCTTAAACAATTTTGGGTGAAGCGAAGAGATTTTTAAACTGCTTATGGACTTTTCTCTTCCACAATTGTTCCTTATTTGTGAGGTGGTTGACACAGAACAGAGAGAAAACAAGCTTCACTATGTGACATTAGAGTACATCCCTCAGTCTGTCGTTATTACCGGCATTGCGAGCGAGTTCTCACATCTTCATGACAAAGGCTCTCAACTTGGTGCTTCTGGTTGGTTATGTTTCAAAAAGGCAATTACTTCATTTCAGAATGTGGAATAATGAAGTAATTGAAAATGTTTGGCCAATGTAATGAATAGTTGCCATGTATGTACATGGGCACGTAGGTGCTTCCGGGACTATTCACGACAGTAGCGACATGATATGTGTGGCTGGCTACTGGGCTTAACAGTGCATCGCACATTCACAAACAGTGCAAATAATACGCACTACTTTGTCATCAGATGACAAACATAACACGCGTTTCGTATACATATACCAACTTCCAGATTAGGCTGTATCCTTTCTCTTGTACAATCATATGTCCTAAAATCACTTTAAAAGTGCAATACTTCACAGCGTAGAGTATCTCATATTACAAAATACAATTCATTTTAACGCTTGTCCAAAGATAATTAAAATATTTTAGTGTGTTTTCGTGAAACAATGTAAGGGAAATAAGCATGCTGGCGTGTCTATGTTCAGAATGTAGCTATGTATTGCCTTTGGAAACTGATATGTAGCCATTTACATTGAATTAAACTTGCAACTTCTTCTACAGCCAGGTAGAAGGCGCTTGGCTCTGGGAGAAATCATTGTTTTAGAGAGTAGATGTGCACTTAAAACGTGACATAAGGGTATTCAAAACAATAGCACTTTCATTACACGCTTCTAAAAGTCTTCCGTAAAGCACGTCTTATCATTACGTTAACTCCTATCAGCCGCCTATGCTTGTGATGTCAACAGCATGCACAGTTCTCTAAATGAGTGGTGTCAAGGTTACACGCCACTCAGGACACAAGTGGGCAAGTGCTGGAAGTAGTGGCCCACACACATAATGTAGCTAGGAGCGCTACCAAGCGTCACCCGGAGCGCTACCTACCGTCACCCGGAGCGCTACCTACCGTCACCCGGAGCGCTACCTACCGTCACCCGGAGCGCTACCTACCGTCACCCGGAGCGCTACCTACCGTCACCCGGAGCGCTACCAACCGTCACCCGGAGCGCTACCAGCCGTCACCCGGAGCGCTACCAGCCATCACCCGGAGCGCTACCAGTCGTCACCCGGAGCGCTACCAGCCGTCACCCGGAGCGCTACCAACCGTCACCCGGAGCGCTACCTACCGTCACCCGGAGCGCTACCAACCGTCACCCGGAGCGCTACCTACCGTCACCCGGAGCGCTACCTACCGTCACCCGGAGCGCTACCTACCGTCACCCGGAGCGCTACCTACCGTCACCCGGAGCACAACCAGCCATCACCCGGAGCGCTACCTACCGTCACCCGGAGCGCTACCAAGCGTCACCCGGAGCGCTACCTACCGTCACCCGGAGCGCTACCTACCGTCACCCGGAGCGCTACCAACCGTCACCCGGAGCGCTACCTACCGTCACCCGGAGCGCTACCTACCGTCACCCGGAGCGCTACCTACCGTCACCCGGAGCGCTACCTACCGTCACCCGGAGCGCTACCTACCGTCACCCAGAGCGCTACCTACCGTCACCCGGAGCGCTACCAACCGTCACCCGGAGCGCTACCTACCGTCACCCGGAGCGCTACAAAGCGTCACCCGGAGCGCTACCTACCGTCACCCGGAGCGCTACCAAGCGTCACCCGGAGCGCTACCAGCCATCACCCGGAGCGCTACCAGCCATCACCCGGAGCGCTACTAGCCGTCACCCGGAGCGCTACCTACCGTCACCGGGAGCGCTACCAGCCGTCACCCGGAGCGCTACTAGCCGTCACCCGGAGCGCTACCAAGCGTCACCCGGAGCGCTACCTACCGTCACCCGGAGCGCTACCTACCGTCACCCGGAGCGCTACCAGCCGTCACCCGGAGCGCTACCTACCGTCACCCGGAGCGCTACCAGCCATCACCCGGAGCGCTACCAGCCGTCACCCGGAGCGCTACCTACCGTCACCCGGAGCACTACCAAGCGTCACCCGGAGCGCTACCTACCGTCACCCGGAGCGCTACCTACCGTCACCCGGAGCGCTACCAGCCGTCACCCGGAGCGCTACCTACCGTCACCCGGAGCGCTACCAGCCATCACCCGGAGCGCTACCAGCCGTCACCCGGAGCGCTACCTACCGTCACCCGGAGCGCTACCAGCCGTCACCCGGAGCGCTACCTACCGTCACCCGGAGCGCTACCAGCCATCACCCGGAGCACTACCAGCCGTCACCCGGAGCGCTACCAAGCGTCACCCGGAGCGCTACCAGCCATCACCCGGAGCGCTACCTACCGTCACCCGGAGCGCTACCAAGCGTCACCCGGAGCGCTACCAGCCATCACCCGGAGCGCTACCAGCCGTCACCCGGAGCGCTACCAGCCATCACCCGGAGCGCTACCTACCGTCACCCGGAGCGCTACCAAGCGTCACCCGGAGCGCTACCAGCCATCACCCGGAGCGCTACCAGCCGTCACCTGTCTGTATACCTGCAGCTTGAGTGGGTCGTCCACAGGTAAAACCTCTCTTACAGTACCTTACCTACGCATTCTTAGTTATCAATTGGCTAGAAGGATAGGCACACAGTAGAAATACAGCTTTGATGTACGAAGAGAACAGTGCTACTTTGTGTGTCAATTATAAGTACAAAACTTCTTATCGGTTTACGTAGTTCTTCAAGTTGATTAAAATAATGAAATACTGTTACAACTTTCTGACGGCTTGGCAGTTTACAGAGATGATGAAACCTACCCTAGCGCTTGGGTTAGCAATTACGTTAGCGAACCGTGAAGAACTATCATTTACGCATTTCTACACCTCTTAAAGAGAGGTGTATTTTATACATTTTAATTTGAGACGTAAAAAGATCTAAACGGAATATTGAAATAAATTAATAAAAGCATAATTGCACAATAGTAATAACAGCTGTTTTAGATATGAACTTGTAGCAGATATGAGTAGGTACCTTTAAAATCCTGTTATCTTTAAATTGGAAATTCTTAGCTTTTTGGAATTAAATAAGAGAATATTTACTTGGATTATTTTCAAATAAGTGAAATAATATAAAAGACAATTAGTAATAGAGATTGGCGATTTCCTCCAGAATTGAGCTCACTGTATGTTGTCTGTGTTACAACTCATGTCTTTGTTGTGTTTTTTAGCACATGTTGATTGCATACTGAATATACTGCCGACAACTTTACATAAGAACTGTTTTTCTCATTGGGATTCAAAAGACCTAAGTCAAATAGGCGAGACGGGGTGATTCCTGCCTACAGTCTCCGACCCAGCCATCGCTCTGCGTGCATCACGCGAAAACCTGCAGTAAACTAGTTTCTCACGTATTGGTCCACTGTGCCCGTTGCGTGGCATTGCCACTCAGTCATGATTGACACCATTGCTCTATACCAGGGATACCCAACATTGTCTCTTATGTGATAATCACGTCACGTTGTCCGCGGTTTTGCCTCCACCTACTTTTCGCCGAGCTATGACACATACCTACATGGGACTCAAAAACATACCTCTATAATGCTGGGTTACTTGAATGAGTGAAGGGGAAATGCTTCATGCACAAAACGAAGGAGGTGGAGTAAAGCCACCAGGTGACGTCATTAGCACATATGAAACAAGATTGGGCATCGCTGCTCTAAAGAGTGCCCTAGTGCTTGTGTGTCTGATCCAGTAAACGAGTAGGTCCTTCTTCTTTGCGCCCTGGCGTGGTGCTTCGACTTAACCTGACGCATTCTGATCCGTTCCATTCTAAACTCAGACGTATGTGCAAGTTGTCCACTGCTCTTATTCTACAATCAACAAAATGCACATTTCTAGCATTGTTTTATAACATGCTCCATTTATACCCCACCTTTAACTTTAATGGTCATATCGGTGACCTTTGGAACATATTTTCTATCGGCGATGCTGTTAACTAGCACACACTTATCATTGGGATACTGGATTTTACACTCTCATTCATACTTCCAACCTCTGAGGAGGATAGAAGCTAATCTTGGCTAGATAAATGTTCCCACCCCCCAGCAGGGAATTCAACCAAGGCCATCTCTATGTTACAGGCCTGGATGTGTGATTCGTGACGTCACAACGCAAGACCCACGTTCCAAGCAATCATACGGAAGAATCACATGTTTTACAGCATTTTGCATTGGAAGAAGCGTGCATTCATTTATATTTTCACATTTCGTATTATAAGTTATTGTGTGTTAGCATGTTAGTGGAAAACATGTTTTGCATAGTTGTTAATGGCATTTTTAAGAACCAATGCACAGCTTCTCAAAAGTGTTTCTATTAACTCTGTTATTATCTGATATCAAGGTCAATACCCTAAATCCACATCCAATCAAAGCTTTAATTACAGCGAGAATCTGTTCATTCAGCTTTTGTATTGTTAAATTTGTCACTGGATACAGAGCTACAACATCTTTATTTCTGGATGTTAAAGATGTTATCACAAAAGTTTGCAGTTTTGCAGGTTCTTGTGTGTTTACAAGACCCTATATGTTATCCCCCTTTATAAGAAATTGCAGGTGTTACATCAATTTCATGCAACAACAAATTTACTACTTTTCGTGATCACCAAGCATTTTCACCTTCTCTGATAAATATTTGAAATGCAAGAGTTTCTATCAGGACTCAGGGTTTGAGAAAGTTGTCTGTGGTAATCAGGATGGGGTAAAGAAAGAACACTGGAATTACGTAACTGTAAGCTGCTGTGTGAGAAAAATAAATTGAGCACGCCCATAACAGGGAATGGGGCGTATATTTAATTGACTTTTGACTGACCAATTTTACCTGCTCTTCTAGGAATTTAGGTTTTAGATATTCTGTGGAATCTTCATTTCCTCCCAACATTTCTTTAAAATGTTGGCGGCCTGAAGCAGTTTATGTTCTGTTTGTTCACTTGCTATTGTAAACCCATTCACATGACTTAAAAGAGCATTAAATTTAGACAATATATCCAATATTATTTGTTTACCGAGAATTCCTTTAAACTTACTATTGGGTATTACAATTTTAGCCTGTAGAACCTAAATAATAAAATTGGAATTAATTTTCAATGCTGCTACAATTTTAGGAATTTCTTCAGTTTTCATAAAAATTACATCGTTTTCCGTTATGATGACGGTGAATCCCTCTAATTTCATGTCACTAATTCTATTTTTAAAGCTCTAAGAAAATCAACAATTTTTCCATCTTCGAGCCATTTACGAAATGCTGCTGCACCCCTTTCCAACATTTCTCCTCTTCTCTCTTCTGGTTCCCTACGTTTGGGAGCTGGTTCTGAAGTCAGGTAGGATGTAATTTAGGAAACAGCGAGGGACATGCATCTTGCATAAGTTTAGGAGTTGTTCTGGGTACTACAAGAACGCTTCCATCCTTTCGTGTGGCAGTAAATTCCCTCACTATGTGATGTTTAATACATACCACAGCAGCAACGCCTGGTTCATAATTATCCCTGTGAATAGCACGTACTCACTGCTCTCTCCCGTGTAGATACTTTAGAAACGAAAACATTGTAACATACTTTTCTACTTGTTTTATAGTTTGAGGTGCAACCCTGCACACAACACTTCCTAGGCATTTTGTATTAAAAACTACATCACTTTGTAATTCGATTTTTCGCTCACTTAATTGTTTACTGACACGTTGTAAGACACAAGCAACTTCTTAGCATTCCAACCACGCACTGATATGTTGCATTCCCGTAATAAACAAGCAGGTGATAAACATGAGCCCCCGATGATGACGTCATTAACGTAATCTCTTTCAGTCTCCAGGCCCGTATAGATAGAGATGGCCTTGATTCAACTCTGCACTGCATTCCAGCATGTTATCATTATAGGAGTAAAACTTTAGCCATAGAGATGATATCTCCGAAAAGAAACAGTTCAAGTTATTAGCTATGCTGTTTTTACATTGTAGTCTCCAAAAGTTGTTATTTGAAACAATAGTTTCATAATTCCTGCGCACTATAACATTGTATGGATACTCGACCTCTCATAATGTTTTGTAGATCAATGGAACTAAGCCACAGTGTGTGGTCCTGGTCGCTAAAGAGGGACTTTTCTCCACTCTGCTATAAAGTACGACAGTAAACAATATTATTTCCATAGCAACTAAGGGTATGAGGTTGCTACAGAGACATATTGTGTCAACAGGCAACATTCCCTATAGTCTGACTTTTAAAAGAAGATATATGACACCCGTTACGTACTCCACGTGGAGAGCTGCAGTGTTGTCAAGAAGCAGATAGCAAGTTTACGCACTCAATACTCGAAACATGTAAACAAGCGTTCGGGTTTAAATCACGGCAGCAAAACCAAAGCTGTAATCTGTATGAGCCTGCTTCAGAAACAAAAGTAATTTGTCCTGAATATGAATAAAATAATTTGTTCTCAATACAAATTCACTACATCTTTCCGTCTAAGTACCTATTTTACAGTTGAATATGACTTTCTTTAGCTCTCTCTCTCTCTCTCTCTCTCTCTCTCTCTCTCTCTCTCTCTCTCTCTCTCTCTCTCTCTCTCTCTCTGAAGAGCAGCAGGGCATCATCAACAAAACCATGGCACATACAGCATGGCCGATAGTAAATAAAGCGGTTACCTTCTCCTACATGGCCTCTTGTGGTACTTTCAGGCTACCGTCAGTGCAGCCATTTGACACGGTATGGTCGGCATTTACCCAGGTTACAGCCAACCACACTATTTCCTTCAAGTTCTTATTTTGCATTTTCTTAAAAACAAAGCCCTTAGGTTACAATATCTGAGTTTTCTAATTTGAGTTTCCTGTTATTTATTTTTTAAACTGAGATCCCTGACCATGGAGCATTTTGTTCCAAGAGCTAAGGCTTCCTTTCAATTAGATCTGCTTCTTTAAGAGAAGAAGGAAGCTTAAGTGTGATAGAATGCTCTTTTTGGTTGTAATAGCTATAGATGTGACTTGTATAGCATCTGACTGAAAACTGCCCAGGTTTCTTTTCCAGGAGTTACAATTCGCGATGGACATGACCATAGCTGATTTTCTTTAGAGATTCTCGAAGCAGGAACCTCAGTTATTTTAAGAGCACATGTAGTTCTTTTCCTCACTTGGTTGTAAGAACTAACAGGTTCAATGTGAAGGAGGTATTTCTATTCGAAGAATTTCATAAGAGAACAGACAAGTCGCTCTAGTTTGGCTATGCAATGTAACACCCCGACCGGAAGCTGATCTCTCTCTTGGGCCATGAATCCTTGGTCTACCTGTACTTCCAGGGGGGATAAGGCCGCCATTGTTTACATGCCGTGCAGCATAATTCAGCGTGTGTCCAGCGGCGATAGCGATAACATCACACTGCTAGGTATTCGCTCATCATAACATCACAAACTAAAAGCTTGCGCTTGAAAATCCCGCCAAATGCACGGTGGATGATGTTATAAGATTTGTTTAAAAATAACCTACAAAGAAGAAGCTTTAGGACACTTTATATCGTTGAGGAGATGACCACTCGCAGCAAAGCTGTAAATGCAATGATTAAACTATATCACTTAAATTTACTGAAAGGTTTCTGCGTTTTTCGAGCACTGAGAGGTCGAGCATTGTCATGCAAAAGTACAGCACTGGCTTTTTAATTATAAATTCAGGTGGCCTTGTACCCATTTTAAAAACCAGACTGTGTTCCCGTCTTTATTGTATCTTCTAATACGATCGATTCGGTTTTACATTTTAATTTACATTTTATGAAATTTAATTTACATTTATGTTCATGTAGCTCAGTGTGTTCTCCGCACGTAGAGAACTCTGGCTCTGATAGAGCTGGCGTCTGGCGTTTTGTTGCCCTATGCCCACAGTTCCCTGTGTCTTATAATGTGGTAGATGCTCCGGCTCTGTGGTTCAGGTTGTCTGTGTGAGCCAACCTTCCCCAGCCCGCATCTGCAGGAGCCCTGGTCATTGAGTTGGAATTGATAGCATAGTGACCACCTGTCAGGTAGTGGATCAGTCCACGTGCCGGTTACGGGTGCGTCATTTTGAGACGTTCTTCTAAGTTCGGGAAAATGTCACACACACGTCGTCCCACTCCTGCTGCAACTCAGAGTCCAGTTCTCCTTTGATTTCCAGTTCATGTCTCACTGGGGCACAGTTAGCTGTGCTGCACGCTAACACGGCTGCAAGGGTAGTTGTATCAAATCGCACTGCACGGCGATTTACTAGCGGCATTATCTCCACTACTTCGCGCGATACCTGACTACGGAGGTTAGTTTTCAAATTGCCTTCGTAATTTTAGGTAACCACGCTGGTTGATATCCAGTATTCTCGTTGTGAAGTGAGTGCTATATCTAGTGAGGACCTGCCGTTTTCGAGGTAAGTTGTAAATCAGGCATAGTTAGCAATCACGTTTGTTCGCCTATGATTGTGTGAATAGGTATGTGCTTTTATTGTATTCGTAAGTGCCAGTTATTATTAACACGCTACTAGTTATATCCGTGTTATTCAAGTTGAGGAGCAGCACAGTGCAGGAATCAACTTATTTCGTCTTCATTAAGACGGGTAAAAACATTTGATATGTTGCACCCACATGACTTTCTCTACTCTTGTAGTACTAACTGTTCTTACACACTCTTATTCCTCTATCTTCTTCGTGTTAGTTGAGATAACTTCTTCTTTTCGTGATTACCCCCCACCTTATGTAGGACTTACAAGCCAGTGCCTAGAGTCAGACGTTGTCGGGGAGCAGAGGGACCTTTGGACCGGACAGAGTGAACACCTGGAAGCAGGTGGTAGTTGAGATAACATTTGCAGAAATTATCTTATTGCTTATTTCCTTGTAGGTACAAGGGGAATATGGCAATACAGTAGTATTTGAGCGATAGTCGAATCCTTTAAACCTGGTCGCTATATGAAGGCTTTGAAATTACGTTCTCTTTGCACAGCCAAGAGATAAAAAAGTGAATAACGATCCTCCATCTGAGAAAAGTTTAAGTATTGCAAAACTCACACAAATAACAAGGAATATCTCTGAAATGGTTCTCTCCACAAAAAGTGCATTTGGACATAACTTGTGTTTTAACGAGGTCTACATTTTCTGTATAGTAAGATTTGGTCTATCTCTTACGGTTTTCCAGTTATTCAAAAGTCATCAAGAGTACATAGGACTACATAGGCTATAGCCAGAAAATTCAAAATATACGTTTCATTTTCCATAAAAATATCTTAAACATGTGGCATTTCAATAAAAATCGTTAGCCATTTTTCAGAAAATTAACATTTTCAAATATATATATAGGTAGTAGTTTAGGGTGGAGAAATTTTCTTCAAAATATTCGTATCCCATACTTGAAAGATATAAAACATAAACACCAACTTTGGTTTTTAACCGACTTTTCGATTTTTAGTTACGCTGTTCACAGACTGTCACACACATACAGTCACACAGACACACACATACAAACTCGCACGTTTTTCTAAAAATGCTTTCTTTTGGATTCAGGGCCCCAAAACACATATTTCTAATGGAATCTCGATATCCAAATTTTGGGTCGAATACAATACTTCCATTTACTATATATGTAGTAGAGAAAACAAAAAACTGTAACACTCATTCATTTGCTTTAAAATGATATACCAACAAAAAATAATAACAAATAGCTCATATATTGCAGATTATTAATCTAAGCAGCTTTTGTTATTACTATTGTTGTTTTTATTGTTGTTGTATACAAACACTCCTCCTATTACCTCTGACATTGTGTGAGAGCCCTCATTGTGGTATGTGATGCAGCAGTAGATTATTATCGGATGATCGA
The DNA here is from genome assembly GCA_030765045.1 of Tenodera sinensis. NCBI lineage: Eukaryota > Metazoa > Arthropoda > Insecta > Mantodea > Mantidae > Tenodera > Tenodera sinensis. The sequence goes on from CM060964.1 coordinate 173,769,940, forward strand.
TTTTTTTTTCTTTTTCTTTTTGTTGTTAACGTCCTCCAACGTAATGTCATATCGGATGACGAATGAATGAGATGGGTGAGTGATGCTCAAAGAGGTCCATAGAGCTTTAAGTTACCTGACACTCGTCTACTCAGGATAAGGGAAAACCTCGGACAACATCTTAACCGAATAACCCACCCTAAGCGAGATTCGAACTCACGGCCTCTTGGACGTGAGGCAGACCGCTACCACCATGCTACGGAGGCAGGTGACGAATGTTTATTTTCATAATATAGACTTGAGCGATTCTATAAAAAGCTTAATGAAGCTACAGACATTTAAATTTTTCCTACAGGCTTGTGAAGAGATTATTATATTATTATAAAAAAAAATATTTCTTAAAAAGGAAAGAAAGGAAAATTTTCAAGTTGTGTTTACATAAGAAATATTATAACGAATCCGTTACAAATACCAGCTGAATTGCTTTTTTGTTTTCCACAGAATTGAATTCAAAGTTTGAGAGAGTATGCTGTTGAATACCTGCAGTTGAGTACTTAAACCTTCGCGGATCGGAAGATATCACTGTTGTCAATCGACTGAAACCACAGCATTTAACTCCAAAATAGTCTAAAAGTGCAAGGATTCCAAATATACAGGACTATAAGATATCTCTTTCACACAAACTTTAAACCAGGGCTAGGGAACTCGCGGAATAGCTTGTGCGACCCTCTTTCTTTCTTTTTCTTTTTCTTTTTTTTTTTTTTTTTTTTTTTTTTACCTGCTTAAACATACAATTATCATGCAAGGCCGTGAACAGTCTGCACTCATAGAGTACCAGTTCCCCATGCCTGCCTTAAACAAAATCACAAGACGAATCTTGATCTTACTCTTCTGAATAAATAAATTCAAATGTTACAATACAGCCTTGTGTTTAAAAGACTAAGTGTTCTTGACTTAGATAGCACACATTTATTTCCAAACTGACCATGTAGATCAGGCATGGGCACAAGAGGAGAGGTAGGGATGGAACTTACCTTACCCACCTGTCATTCTTGCCATGTGACAGAGGTTGTTTGGATACAACATGTGCAGTGTTGGGTAATAATTTCTACGTTGTTATTAACTATTTTGTTTATATTAACCCTTAACCGACGTGGCCAGAAATTTTTACATTCAATGCGTTGCAGAGTCCCTGGGACTCCGAAATAAAAATTGTTGTTATTCCAATGTTACATATACATTTATTTATTTTTGGATGTATAATTAACTAAAAGCATGTAAGTAAATAAACTTTTGTTTATAACAGAATGAAATACAAACCAAACACAAAAAAGATATGAAACCAATTTTTTGGAACAAAAATTAACTGTCTTTCTTTAATTTTTATATTGAGAAACAAAAACTGATAAATGAGCTCTTTTCTTACCGAAAATATGTTTGGTACCGTCTAAAATACAAAATATAAAAACACATGAACTTCTAAAATACAATAATAAAAAACTGACAATGCTTCAAGAAAAAACAACACAATGTTTAGGACTCTACATTTTCAGTACATTCAACATAGATTTTTTTAGAACACTGCATACAAATTGGTCTTCTGCATTGAACACATAAATAAGCAGTCTTTCTCTTCAATTTTGGGTTACATGTAGAACAATATTTCCTCTGATTTCTAGGAAGTTCGTCTTGTGCATCAGCTGGTGCCGCAGGTGCGCTCTTCAAAATTATGAAGATGCCACTTTTTAGCTCTCTTGATAAGTTTGTTTTCTGAGCTCTTTCCTGAAGAAGCGGTTCATACAGTTGTTTGGCCAATAATTTCAAAAAATTTATTCTTTGTAGCTTTTCTGAGTTGACACATGACTGATGGATGATGTATGCATTTATTGAAGACATATCCACGAGTCTGTAAATCAGAGCCATAGGCCAGCGTTGTGTTCTTCTACTGGATGAATATTTACTGGTTTTTTCATCTACAGCATCTACTCCAAATTTTGTGTTATTATAAAATGCATTAATCTCAGGCAGACCATCAACATCGTCTTTGGAGTGATGCATCGATGAAATCAGTATAACAGCTTTGTTTTTCTTTGGCACTCTGGAAATCAATGTTTTATTACTTGTAAAGCCGTACAGTGTGGAACTCACTGGTCTTGATTTGGAATCTATCTTGGCTTGAAAACTCTGAGTCACATTCCTCAATCCATCTTTGAACAGTTTCATCAAAGGTAGGATCCGTAAGTCTAATTCGTTTAGGATTCGCGGACATAGTCGCGGTGTTGGAAGTGTTACACTGAGCACGTCGCGGAGTCCAACAGACTCTCAGGTTCACTCTTTGCATACTGGCATTGTTGACAGACAGTTGGCGACTGAGCGCATAACAGTTCTCCCTACCGTGGGAAGGTACTGAATAGCACGCGCCATCTGGTGGAAAAACACTGACGTTATTAAATCATTTATTTTTCCCAGAGTCCCAGGGACTCCGCAACGCCAGTTAAGGGTTAAACTTATTTTGCTTACAATAATTATTACAGCCACCTACTGTGGTTAGGCAAATGACATAACCTTCAAGTTTATAACCTTCCTTTATCTTATGCACGTAATATCCTTGCGCTGCCTTATGATTAACATACTAAATTGTTTCTCTTTCACAATAAATAAAGCAGTGACGTTCCATTCTTATTTATCTTTAAAAACATTTTAAAACTATTTGATCAACATAATAAACTCATTGGTTTTAAACTTAATATTACGTTCGAACTTTGAAACGCGAAATACAAGTTTATATGAAGTAAATTGATAAGGAACTATACTACTAAAAAGTGGAATCACATCGTCCCTTTTATATGTTTACAAATACGAGTGCTCAAAAGTTACCTTTTGAAATTGTAAATAAATAGCAGTAAGACCAGCAAAGTTTGGTTTGCGCTTCCGATCAGAGTTGCGTCTGATATTGTGACGCTTTACACTTGCAAACTGAAATCTGCATATCTACCACTCTTCGTGAAACAGCTACACTCGCCACTAAATAAGGCGTGTGGAAACCTGAATGGCAGTGAAGGGAAGGGCCAGCCAGTGGAGTGAGGAAAGTGGCCCAGTTGAGCCGATTTCGCCCATGCCTGATCTAGATTCTCGGAAAACAGGAGTTCTATCGTCTTAATAGTCTGAACTTTAGACTCGCTATATTATTTAGTTGGTTTGCTTCCTCAGAGAAAAACAATTTACGTTTTATGTGCTTGTTCTTAAAACATTGGCAGTCCATGAATATCAGAAATACGTATAGAAACGGTTGCGATTACCTGAATGTTCTGAAAGTAAAGTACGCACTTGCAAACATTTTTTATTTGTTCTGTAACCAAATAATTTGGCAACAAACTTCTACATTAAAAGAAACGAACTATATCCTCTAAGTATATATGTATATACAATAATTATTATACTATTCATGCACGTTTAAAAATGAATGCAGGTGGGAAAGACACTTGTACTTATGTATTATAACAGTATTTTTAAAATGCACCAATACAAATGCGCAATTCGATTACTGTGCCATGCTGTTTAATCTACGTATTGTTTACAGAAATACCATGATTTCTCTTTGGATTTTGCTGGGGATTCTCTGCAACGTCGCATATTCTATTGGTGACTATTACGTCGGAGCAGGTATTGCTGACGTCACAGGACCCCCAGCTGAGGTGATCTTTGTAAGTAGTTAAACAATAATTTAGCTAAGTGTAAGAAACACATGTGCGCATTCTATTTAAGAAGTTCTCATGAACATGTGTGTGCTTCAAGCATAAACGCTTTTCTTTTCTTTTTTTTAGTATTTGGTAGAGAAATGAAACGCTATTTCAGTTTTCAAAACAATCTTAGGCCAGTTACTGCCACTAGGTAGGGAAACAAGAAATTCCTTCCATTAGGAAGAATACCTTATCTTTTGTTGGTTGCCAGCTACAACACAAGATGTTTGCTCTAGCTGAAGATGAAAGTGATTACGATGGGTCATGACCAGGGCCCGGATGTTTATGACATAAAAATATTAGAAATATGCAAGCACTTATGACCGAAATAAGTTAGAAAATATTACCTAAATTTTGTTGTGTATTTTCGAAATCTTCAGAAATTTAACATTTGGCCGCCTCCGTAGCGCAGTTGTTAGCGCGCTTGTCTCAGGCGTGGAGAATCCGGGTTCGATCCCCGGTACCAGCATGGGGATTTTCCCCCGGTGGGAGGTCTGGCACGGTGTGCACTCAGCCTCGTCAGACCCCGGAAGGGAGCCAGTTGAAGAGCTACTTGATGGAGAAGTAGCGACCCCAGATAGAGAAGGCCATATAACTGGCCGGGGAAGCTCGGGGCGCTGACCACGTCCCACCCTACAATACTGCACCTCACCAATGACACCTGTAGTGGACAGAGGTGTGGGACGCAGCGGCTGGGTGGCAAGCCTTGACCCTTCATGGGCTCTTGCGCTTTTACTTTTTTAAGTTAACATTATAATGAAAATATATTTTGAAACTCTTGTTCACTCAATAATAATTCAATAATCTTAACTATATTGTTGCACTTTGAATTTATCTATTTATTTATTTGATCAATCCAGAGCTATCCCTCAGCTCTGCAGAGAATGAAATAAAGGTAAAACTTTGAAGGGCGACCAGAAAGAAGAATTACAGTAGGAAATTACATACATTTTAAAGTCTTCCAAAAGGAACGATCTTCTATTTGCACGCAACATTGTAACGGGAAAAAGACCTCTAAATATTACAGACCAGAATAGGAGATGTGAAAAATCGTCTTTGGGACGACTACAAGCATATATGTGAAACCGGAATAGAAATCTAAAAATATGACAACAATTTGAACATTTAAGAGAAAATATTACTGTAATATGAAAAAGTTCACGAAAATAACAAAAAATGTTAAAATAGCCAGAATATGACTATATGACCCATGAGAATTACATGATTTTAATCACCATTGATAAAATCGTGCTCAGTTTATCTTTTCCATGGAAAAAACGCTATGACATGTAACAAACATCCGGGCCCTGGTGATGACCTTTAAGCTGACAAATTCTACTGACATTTGTATCACGCTTTTGTGCAGTTTTACCCATCGTTACCTAAGCATGTTTAATAACGACCAAGACAGGTGGCACCGTGGCAACGTTTGTGACTCGTATTCGGGAGGTCCTAGGTTCGATCCCTGACTACCGGGCAACCTCACTTGGGATTTTCCATGGTTTCCCTTTATTACTCAGACGAATGCTGGGGTGCTTAATTTCATCCACCAATTTCCTTTCCGTTCATTCAAATTCGTTATCATTTTTTTACACCGCTTACATGCGCTAAAGTTGAGGGATAGTTGTGTACTCAAGTATGTAAAAAGCATTTCCGACGCCTGGAAAGAAACCTTTTCTGTGTTCAAGTGCATCTAGTAACTAAACAAATCTGTTTACTGTAACTGCACAAATTACTAATGTTGCGCAGTTCTGAAATAAAAGCACGAATTACTTGTCCAGTGCCGGTTCTTGTGCTATTGCATACTCGCAAATGCACACGCACAAATTTTTTCCTGCACGGAATTCTTGTTTACCTCTATAAGTCTATAGACATACGAACAAGGAGGTCGAAGGTCAAAGTTTCTTCTCTATGAACTTCCTAATTTAATCTTCCCACCACGTCTTTGCCTAACGCCAGCACTTTCGGTCAACGAGCTGTAGCGACGCATAAACGAGATTTTGCGAGTGGACAAGGAAGCTTTAGGTCAGTGATGATAAGCAAGGCACTCGAGGTGTAAATTTTCCCTCCCTCTCGCCACCACTTTCTGGCTATGGTCGCGTGGCAGTGATATCTAACATTCAGTGGTGCCTTTCATAACACGAGTAAACGACGAAGGTTTGATCGGGACTGGGAGAAAAAGTATTTTGTTGTTCTTCACGATGGTAAAGCACAGTGTTTGATATGTCCTCCTAACATTGCGTACATTACGAACTTCACCCTAAGGAGGCATTTCAATGTGGCTCATGCTGGAGCCTATAGCGAAGACAAATTGTATGGTGAGGCACGCGAGAAAGCTTTACAAGAATTAAATGAAACAACAGAATCGCACATTATATGGCTAAAACATCGAAACCATTTTCTCATGGAGAGTATATTAAAACATGTTTGCGTATCGCAGTAGATCAGCTTTGTCCAGTATTAATGGAAGCTTTTGAAGCTGTCAGTTTGTCACAAAGTATCATTACTAACCTAATTGTGACCTGGGCAGAAACTTGGAGGAAAAGTTAATAGACAAATTAAAGAACGTTGTTCATTTTTCCCTTGCCATGGACGAAACCACTGATATTAACGAGGCATAACTTGCTGTATTTGTTAGAGGTGTAGATGCAGAATTATCTGTGTTCGAGGAGCTGCTGGGTGTTTATCCAACTAGAGATCATAGATGCGGTGAAGTTGGTTTTGAGGCAGTGATGAATATAGCAGCAAAGTTTGGGCTTCAATGGGAAAAGTCGGTCAGCATAGCTACAGATTGGGCTCCAGCAATGGTAGGAACTCAGATGGGTCTAATAGGAAGACTCCAAAAATTCCTTTTTCAAAATGGATTTTCCTCCCATAGCTTTGCAGTCATTCATTGCATTATTCACAGGGAAGCACTCAGCTACCTCGAATAATGTTATGTCTTCCTGTGTTAAAACTGTAAATCTAATTAGAGCTCATGCGCTGCGACATAGACAGTTTCAAGAATTTTTGACAATCTCAGGCTCCGAATATTTGGATTTACCATACCACTGCCAGGTAGGATGGCTAAGAAGGGGCAACATGTTGCAAAGAGTATGTTTGTGATTTTGGTTTTCTAAGGGATTTAACTGTTCACCTCAACTAACTTAGTCTTATGTTACACAATACATTTGTACAATTAACAGATTCTGTGAAAGCATTCATGGAGAAATTAAAAATATTTAAAAGGCAAATACAACAGAACAAACTGCGCCATTTTCTAACTTTAAAATCGGTTATGAAGTACGTAGTGCATAATATGAAACACAAATACACTACTGTATTAGAACGCTATTAGAGCCTTTCCAGCGAAATATGTAGGCGTGCGTGCAGGTGTTTGATAGTGATTTTAGGCTTTTCGAAAATCCATTTACATATGATCCTTTGGTGGCCCAAAATGAACTGCAATTGGAATTAATTAACCTTCAAAACAACACACGGCGGCGCCGTGGCCGAGCGGTTAGCGCGCTCGCCTACCACCTAGGCGGCCCGGGTTCGATCCCAGGGACCCGCATGTGGTATTCGTGGTGGACGAAGTGGCGTCTGGGAGGGTTTTCTCCGGGTTCTCCGGTTTCCCCCGCCATCTCATTCCACCGGTGTTCCATCTTCATTCCATGTATCATCAGTGTCACCGCCTGTGGTGCCATAGTAGTAAAAGCGGGCGTTAAACACTACATACACACACAAAACAACACACCATTGCGTAGTTCAGGAAAACTTAGTTTGGATTTGTACACATCACTGCCGAAAACACTCTCCAAGCTGCGCCTTTTGGCAGGCAAATGACTGGCCATCTTTGGTATTACTTATCATTGAGAACAACTGTTTAGCATATTGACAATGAACAAGAGCCTGATACGCAGTAGCGTTTCCAATGAACCTCCTCAATGTGTTCTCCGTTTAAGTTCATCTAGTTTGCAGCCGTACACTGGAACACTTATATTTAAATAGAAACCAGCAAGGATACGAATCGTGTAAATTTAGGTGAGTATTATACTCACTACGCCACTATTTAATAAAATGTAAATTGAAAACAACTTGAATGTACCTTGCATATAAATTGTGACGTTTATTTTTGAGAATATGGCGTAGAAACATTTAAATGTCTTTAGCAGTATAAGGGAAGTGCATAACTACTATTGTATAACAAGTCAAAACAAAGGTAATACACATGTTAATTCCATAGAACTGCTTCAGGTTTGCCTAGTCAGTAGTGTGGTGAGAGGGCTGTTCCTCACAGTGCCAATATCAGCCGTCTAGCATTGTCGCTACCTGCTTTACCCACATTCTCTAATGTCATTAACCCTCTTTGTGTGTTCCAAGCCAACTCTTGAGTTCTAAAGTATACATTTGGTTACGTCGCAAGAGACGTTCTACCTGAAACCCGAGTGACCGCCACCGAGCCACACGACCCTTCTCTGTTTATCTGCCGGATATAAGGAAACAGGGATGGGTGATTACAGGGGTAAAGAATTTCACACTTCGAGTGCTTATTTTGCTGGCCCTGCTTTAGGGCGAGGGGTCACCGGAAGAGGGGCAAAGCTTATATTTAGAGGTACAGCGAGTTAACCGAGCATGATCGACAAAACCAAGAGATGTGATTGTTCAAACGTACAAGTCCAATTTAATTTCCTTCCCTGCTTTCGTTCCCACAAGCATTTCTCTCCCTATCGCTTAGTAGAAGTTGCAATCAACCTACTACGCGGTTAGGCAACTTGACGTTTCTAAAAATAACGTAGCCATTTTCTATTTTAAAATGAGAGTTACGTTAATGTTACAAACACAGTTACATTTATTTTTATTAAACCGTTATAAATGCATATAATCATTCTTTATATCATTATTTACTAAGGCCAATACTTCAGTTTGGGATAGTTATTTTCTTACTGTGTTTACCTGATTTATTATGTTTTGTTTCTGGTAGCAAATTACATGAAGTTATATCCACTCATAGCGGAAAGTTTGAATGTATGCAAGTGCGGAAATTGCGAAACTGAATTAGATAAATCTTTCTTTTATCCTAAGAAGGGAAGCTGCAAATTAAACACGAGGGCAGACTGCTGCCACAAATCGATTTACTTCAAATGGCTAATTATAAAGGGAACATCGCTACAAGAAAGTGTAAGGAAAAGGTATATAAAGGTTGTTGGTGGATATGCGCTTGTGAAGTAAATAACCGGCTCTTCTGTTTTCCGTGCTTATTGTTTGCGAGTGAAGGAAACGACACCTGTACAAATAATGGCTGTGGTAATGTTGGTCATTTAAAGCAAAACATGGCAAATATGAAAGCTCTATTGCCCATGTGCATTGCTAATTAGAACTAAGTATTCTGGGAAAATTGTGTCAGAGAGAGAGAGTGAAAGTGGAGATTTAATATACTGCACACCCACTGAGACAAATCACGAGCCGCCATTGACTTGTCACAAAAGCAAACAATAAATACTCTAGACATCAATATCATGTGGTAAATCAGCGTCGTCTACTTTCTGAAAGTAGGCTCATGGACCTGTTTCCTATTGCAAACAATGAACGTTGCTACTTTGTTAAAAATCTGGCCACTAATTCTATGTTGTTTGGAGTGATGACACTGTTCTGCATGGATTTCCCTTTTTTAAATGAATGGGAGTTTCTGGATCACATTTTCACACTGATTGCAAAACTGAAATCCGTTTTCGCGTACCACGTCAGAATTTATTGCAATACAACATTTTAACGTTTTGAATATTTTTCGTAATGTATGTACCCTAGTAATATTACCGTGTACCTATCGTTTGTTAGAAAGGCTCAACGGCTTATAATTTCAACTTGTTACTTAAAATGTGAAATAATATAACTACTATTATGTTTATGTTGTATATTGTATATTTGTATATATTTTTTTTATATTTATTAAAATCTACTAACTATATCACCGTCCGATATGACATTACGTTTGAGGGCGTTGATTTAAAAAAAAAAAAAAAAAAAAAATAAAAAAAAAAAAAAAAAAAAAAAAACTAACTATATCCGCCCTTGGTGATGTACAAAAATTTGTCTTCCCCTTAAAATGATTAACCGACGATAAGACATGCAATGTTTATTCTTGGAGATGTTTATCTACAGTATGAGATACATTGTCATCTGCGTCCAGTAGTACTGAAACTGAATCTCCAGTGGATCATGCTTATGAACCAGACAATTCTGATGAAGATAGATGTTTTAATCAAAGTGAGCTTAGTGATTTAGTGAGGGTTTTAAATTTGCCTAAAGAATCGGCAGAACTTTCAGGCTCTAGGTTAAAAGAAAAGAAAGTAATGGCTGAGGGTAGATATTTTTCATGGCACAGGCATCGTGAGAAGGAACTTGTCCCTTATTTTGCTGAAGAATAGAATTTGGTGTATTGCTAAGACATCCCTGCTGTCTTTAAATTTTATAACATAAACTATAATTCCAAAGAATGGAGGTTCTTCATAGATTCTTCTCAAAACGCCTTAAAGGGTTTTGCTTCATAATGGAAACATTCATCCTTCTATTCCCGTGGTCCACTCTTTTCTTTTAAAGGAGACATATGAAAATGTTAAGTTTTTGTTACAGAAACTACAGTACGGAAACCATCAATGTCTAGTCTGTGGAGATTTCAACATTATTGGACTATTACTTGATTAGCAGGCTGGTTTCACAAAATATCCTTGTTTCTTGTGTGAATGGGATAGCAGAGCTAGGTCAGAACACTGGGAAAGGGAACAGTGGCCATGTAGGACTAATTTAACACCGGGCAAAAAAATATAAAACGTGAACCTCTTATTGATTCCTGAAAAGCATTGTTGTCGCCTCTCCATGCGAAATTAGGTTTAATGAAACAATTTGTGAAAAGACCAAATAAAGATAGTGAGTGCTTTAAATACCTTGGTGTTACATTTCCTTCATTATCCTGTGAAAAAATTAAACCTGGTGTATTCGTTGGCCCATAAATTCGAAAACTGATGGACAGTCAGTTCGAGAATACTATGAGTCGAGAAGTGAAGAATTCCTGGAATGCTTTCAGAAATGTTGTTTCTAATTTCCTTGGAAATAAAAAGATCCAAATTATGTTAACATAGTGAAAGTAATGCTACAAAATTTCAAACACATTGGTTGCAACATGAGTGTCAAAGCACATTTTCTTCATTCCCATCTAAATCCCTGATAATTTAGGAGAGTTTAGTGAGGAACAGGGTGACAAATTTCACCAGGATAAAAAAATTTGGAAATGATTTATCAAGGGAAGTGGGGTGTTCACATGATGGCGGACTATTATTGGATGTTAAAAAGGGACTCTTCTGAACAATATGCTAGATGGTCAAAGAGGAGAACATTTGAAGTGCAATATTGTGGTAAGGTTATGAATGTGCTTATGGTTATTATTAACTAATAATTAATTAGTGGCAAATAACAAATTATAGTTATGGCCTAGCTTTTCATACAAAATTCCTCTTGAAAGTAATTTTATTACGTTTCAGACAGCTTTAATTTCATTTGTGTTATTTATGAATAGTTTGAAAACCTGACGTGATGGGAGAAAATGGAGATTATTTTCCAATTCAACATAAAAAAATACGTTTAGGATCACCTATCAGATTCAAAAAAGCAAAAAATAAGTTTTGAAATGCAGAACGGTGTAATTTGATCATGGCTCTAGTATACTATTATGGTCCTTTTTTTAATACGGTAGTCCATTCTTAAACCTAACAGTGTAACAATTTTCTTTTATTCCCTTAAGTTTGTCATTCAAACTGAAGAGTATAGTTCAGTTAGTACGTTTCGATTCCTCTCTTTTCTAGTACTGAACAATTTGGCACTAAATTAAAGAATTTGTTTTCTATAGCTTGGATCGTATTCTTTTCGGTTATTTCACTGCAAGAACTACCATAGTTTCATAGAACAAAAAAGTGTTGTATTAAAATGCATGTATCTTTAATGTATATTGAAACGCGTCCTAATTATAAGCTGCCACAATTAGATATGTGTTTATTTTTCCAAAGGTGATTGGCGATTCTCTTCTGAATTTCCGAAAATTACTTGTAGTACAGTTTAATTAATACATTATATGTGCATCAATAAGCAACAATGTGACGCTTTGTTTTCTTTCTTGCAGTTGGGATATGCCTCAATAACACAGCGGGCTAAGGGACTGCATCTTCGTCAGTTTTCTCGAGCGTTTATCTTCCGCGATGATGCTACCAGCGTCGTCTTTGTCACCGTCGACACTGCCATGGTTGGACATGCCATTCGCTATGAGGTAAGGCACTATTTGACTCTTAAGTAACCAGTATTTCTCTAGTTTTGTACAAAAACTGATGAATTTATGATGAACAGAGCAAGGACAAATATCCACTGAGCGGGGAATGAGCGTTAACTAGGTACCGCCCTACGTAGTGCACGTGATGTACTGAACACACGGGTCGAGGGCTGTACAGTTGACGGTCAGTAGTTCGACTGCAGTACTGGCAGTGTAGAGTTGGTCCCTGTGCGCTCTGTGTTTACGTTGTTCCGCACAAAGTTCAGCATGTCACAATCATCACGTGCTGCCACATTGAAAACATTGCTGCAAGAATTCGGTACACATAATTTCACCGTTGTGTCATTCAGAAATACCAAATTGTAAAGAAAATTGTTAAAACAACACTGTAATACAACAAAATTATAACTCACTTGTTGCATCGTCAGGTAGTAAGAAGGCAGAAGAACAAGAATGTTCACCAATACAATTGGAGTTCTTTGAAGATCTGTGTAAAATAATGATACATACCAATATACCTATAATTTTACAAACTACACCACCCTTAGCTTAAACACTTCATTAGGAAATGTACTAAACTATTTGATAAACAATCAAACGAATGAGAGGATAATACAACACGTACATGTTTATATTTTGACAATACACATGTATGTATCTGTAATGTCAATTTTTTAAATTGCATTTGTTGTTACAGTCCTGATTGTGATTTTAATAATTTCAGGTTATCTGTTTCACCCCCTCTCCTTCTCTGCACTATCCACACATTCTGGCAGCGCGCACACATTGCAAGAAATAGGGTGTTTGTCCTGGCTCTAATGATGATTCACCAATGTGTATTCTTGTTGATTTGTATCCAGAATATATCAATTCAAACAAAGTCCTAAACTGAAGATGACCCAGGATATTTTTATGACATTAAGTGAAACTTCAGCGCAAAGCAGCAAAAAGCACACGCTGAAAATGTCATGCAACTTTTGCTTTCTCATGCAAACATCGAGAACAAGAGCAAACTATGTAAACTAATTTACCTCCTCTGGTATTAGATATGCGAGCATGCAGTGACTGTTACAAAACATTAAACCTTAAAACTATAGTCCAGCTCTTGATGCACCAGGTGACCCACTTCACCCGGCATCGCCGTAAGCAGATATTCCTTCGTGCGTTAAAAGAGTTGCAGAACGCCACGGGGCAATTCTAGCCATAGAGAGGCCAGTGGGGTGTTCTGCTCTTAGCGAAGACGTGAGATGAGAGGCAGTTGAGCTGGGGTGTTTAGTCCGTGATAATAGACAATAACAGTATAAACAACCGAAAAGGTCCCACTTTACTTACAGGATCTTCATTTTCCAGGGAATAAACTCACTCCTGTGTATGCTGCTATTGTCTAACATTACGAATTACAGATTGTAAAGTGCACACATGAGGGCACGTAATGTTTCATTTGCGTTTGTTCGTTTCTTATTAATGTTATTGTTGCATTTTATTACTATTTATTGTTTTTATTTTTGTTTGTAGTTATTGTTATATTATTGTTACATTACTCTATTATTCTTAGCAGTATGTTTATCATCGTTGTTGTTATTATTGTTATCATTATTATTACTATTACTATTGTTGTTATTCTTCTTCTTCTTCTTCTTCTTCTTCTTCTTCTTATTATTATTATTATTATTATTATTATTATTATTATTATTATTATTATTATTATTATTATTATTATTATTATTATTATTATTATTATTATTATTATTATTATTATTATTATTATTATTATTATTATTATTATTATTATTATTATTATTATTATTATTATTATTAAATATTTTTGTTAATGTAATGGTTTATTATTACTATATTATTTTCATCGTTATTATTAGCATCATCAAATGCTACTGTAATGGTGACTTCATTCATAGACCAGATGTTCAAAATGATGCCTTTGTTGACTGATAGAATGTACCACATGGACGTTTCCAAGAATTGAGGGTGTGAGAGAGGCACATGCTTCAACGATCCATTGACGTAACACCTCTATTTTGAGGCAATCTGTTTCAAACGCAATATCCTTTATGTCCAAAAAAACAGGAAATCTTGGCGGGTAAAATATTGGGCCACCTAGGCCGGTTCAGCGTACAGGGTATAACTAATTGGAATGGACCTTTACAGGTTCATAATAGTAAGGTAGAGCATCATGTTGTTGGTAGCAGTGTTTAACACATGTCATACGGGAACCTCATCAAGAAGATTCTGAAGCTCACCTTGCAGGAACTCCAGATAGCGTGGTCCTCCTGGGAGAAAGACAAATCCAACAACATTGACCCCAATGATGCCACACCAAACATTTTAGTACCCAGTGAGGACTGCGAGGGTCCCAGTAGTGTCTGTTGTATCTCTTCATAGAGGTATCTTGCCGAAATAGCATCCATCGCTTCAAAGAACACTTTCAAGAAGGTCGGGGGTAACGACAAGTACTTCGCGACACCCTCGTACACTATGCAAGGGCAAAATCATTACCATAGAGTTGTTGGCTGAGGTGAACTTTGTACGGATGCCACGCCTAATCCAACAAAATTAATAACAATGATAATGATGATGATGACGACGATGATGATGATAATAATAATTAATAAAATAATAACCATAATATCAGCAATAGTCAGTGTAAGAATAATAATCTTGATCATAGGCATAACAATGACAATAAAACTAATAAAGCTTATAAAATAATAATAAAATTAAAGATAATAATATAATATAAATAATATAGTAACATATATAATAGAATAGTAATAATAACAATAAATAAAAATAAAATGCAACAATAACATTAATAAGAAACGAACAAACGCCAATGAAACATTACGTGCCCTCATGTGTGCACTTTACAATCTGCAATTCGTAATGTTAGACAATAGCAGCATACACAGGAGTGAGTTTATTCCCTGGAAAATGAAGATCCTGTAAGTAAAGTGGGACCTTTTCGGTTGTTTATACTGTTATTGTCTATTATCACGGACTAAACACCCCAGCTCAACTGCCTCTCATCTCACGTCTTCGCTAAGAGCAGAACACCCCACTGGCCTCTCTATGGCTAGAATTGCCCCGTGGCGTTCTGCAACTCTTTTAACGCACGAAGGAATATCTGCTTACGGCGATGCCGGGTGAAGTGGGCCACCTGGCACATTGAGATACAGTTTGGCCACAGAAAGACACCATCGTCATTGAAGGATCCAGAACTTACTCCCCTTCAGCCGACGGAGCGAAATGGCTCCACGGTAACGTGTGGAGTTTGCATTCGGGCGCCCGGAGTTCCATTCCCAGCGGACGGCCAAAATGGGACTATTTCATGGTTATCTCGGGTCGGTAGGTGAATGCTGGAGTGGTTCCTCTTCTACCACCTGTTTCGTGTTCATCAGCTCCTTTCATCTGTATCAGGGTTGTAGGACCAAGTGCAGTAGGCTTTGGTTTAAATTATTTTTTGTTGTTGTTTAACGACGCTGTCAATTGCCAGGATCACATCATCGTCGCCGGTGTGCCGGAATTTTATCCCGCAGGAGTTATTTTACATGCCAGTAAGTCTACTGACATGGAACTGTCGTTTTTAAGCACACTTAAAAACCATCGGCCTGGGCCGGGTTTGAACCCGCGAGCTTGGGATCAGTAGGCCAGCGTCTAACCAACTGAGCCACCCAGACCGATACAGTAGGCTTTGGGAAAGATATCACCTTGGCAATTGGTTGGACCACCAATGACCCCTTCCTGGGAGTGACTCGGGTCTCTGGGGCCCCTCCGCTATGTTAACGCGCTGCTAATTTCTCTTAGTTTCAGTTTTAAAATCGCACGAGTCACTAGTTTTATGTCGGAAGCAATTAAAAAAAAAAGTAGTGTAGAAACAGATAAACCCTCACCTAAGGAGTGCTGAAAAGTCTACTGTGATATTATGTTGCAGAACAAGGGGGTTCAGAGTGACAGTTCTGTGTGTAAAACAGGTCTTTATAAGATGATTGAAACAAACAAACAAACCTAAAGAGTTCCTTAAGGCGGACACATTTTTTGTTTTATTTGGTCACACTGTCGTTTGCCTTCCCCCATACATGTGTGATCTCAGTCCCATAGAACTAACTTGGGCCAAGGTAAAATGAATACTTAAAGAAATGTAACAGGTGACTTTTCCTTACAGGAATTACACGACATAACGCTCGAGGATATATCAGTTGAGAAGAAATATGCTGGTAGGGTTTTTGAAAAATATAGATAAGACAGAAGACCATCAGTGGGAGAAAGACGGAGTAGTTCAATATATCGTTTACGTTTTATAAGCTAAATTAAAGTTAAAGGGTACAGATACAGAAGGGACAGCTCACTCACTTCGACCTACACAGATAAATTGTGGCTACCACCCCCCAGGAGGCGGGGATGAAATATGGGAACTGAAGGTGCCACACAGGTTCGCAGCTAGACAGGCCACAGAGATCTCTTCATCCGGGCGCCAGGCCCCGCCAAGCAGCCATCACACCGCGGTTCCGGTAATGCACTGAGTGTCCCCCCCCCCCCCCCGGTGGAGAACAATGGCCTCCAAACGCCACCTAGCGCCGAGAACAACAATTACCATGCGCTATCAACCGCGCCATCTGCCTGAAAGTACACCTGAAGGATGATAAGGAAATGGAATGAAGGGATATGATGGAAAGGAAACCGTGGTTTGAAGTAATGCACCACTTCCCCTAAGTGACATGGGAAAACCACGGAAAACGCCATATCAGAGTGTGTGGCCACGAGGATCGAGCCCGCGACCTCCCGAATGTGGGCCACAGACGTTACCGCCTGGGCCATCCCGCTCGGTGTAAGCTAAATGTGCTCCAGGAACTGAAAATAACATGTAAGTTCCCCCATTTTGAGCGACTTCTTTGCTTTAATCTTGGGTAAATACGCATTCCAAAGTTGGCACTACTATGATAAGCGCGACTAGAAGCACGACTCCTGCTTCAGATATCGCTGTGTACCTGGAATTTTTTTTACTGATGTACTGGCTCGCTGCATTCCTGCCAGGGACCATGCGCTTGTGAACAAACTGTAGTTGCTAACCTTTCTCATGCTGTGATTTGACTAGCAACAGTAACAGCATTTGAAACGTGTCATTGTCTTCATATTTCGATCCTCTCCTGAATCTACTTTCTTTACCTGGAACTGGCCACAATCTCGAAGACGTTGATCAAGTGTTGCAAATGTATGGCAAGAAATATGGCGCCGAGGGTGGTGCTCCTCATAGATTTTTAATTTTGTTATCGTTTGTCTTTAAGACTTGCTTTGCCAACTTAGCATTGTCATAAGCTGCTCCCTATGCCTTTTGCATTTCTGCAAATTCACTATTTACAGGTGTTAATGAACTACACCGAAATAACTCAAGGGATTGTAGATGTGACTGATATAAGTCATTTGAGATAGACAATGTATGGTCCGCGACTAACCTAACATAGTTATATGGCGTTAAACATTTTAATATCAGATGCTGATAAGTCGGTGTTAAAGCAAAGCCTGACGAAAAATTGGTTTAGAATGTCTCTAAAACTGCTGCCGGAGTATTGAAATATCGATTTTCAGCGGCTCGTTATCAGGGTTCTCAAGATTTAATGCCACAAAAATCTCTCAAATCTTGGACTAATCAGCTAACAGTGCGACACTGAACAACAATTAGCTGCCTTCTTGCGTTATGACGCCCACTCCAGAGAAGCTTGCTTCACTGCTCTTGTGACTTAATTCGTAAAGTCGAAGGCTGTAGTCCCAAAAGTCGTGGGTCCGTTTGTTAGCATGGTACGACAATCGTTCCTTTGCCGCCGTCAATTTTACCATGAAAATTCAGGTCATAATTTTGAGTATTTCGTTAAAAACTGACGTAAAGTCTTAGATGTATTTATGCTTTTGCTCTTTCTTTGACCCTTTAAAATACTTTCCTTTCTGAAGTGCAGCATATGAACGTATAAAGCAGGCTTCAACTTTTTTATAGCAGGAATTACAATTAATTGCGCTGATGTTAAAATAAATCTGCATACATGGAATCATAACTTAAAATCTAGATTAAAAGAACAGTAACACGCTCAAAACAAAGAAAAGAAGCAAAAGAAAAATAAAGAAGCAAACAAGGCTCGAACTCGAAAACGATGACAACTTTATGCTCGAACACTAACGATATAGTTATTGTGCCAGAGAGGTACACTCTAAAATGCCCCTTCCTTTTCGTGTTGCACTCTCGAATTGTTGATATTAGTCAGTGGCGTACTGGCGCTTTAGAGACTTAAAGCCGTAACGTCCTCATTTGAACCAATTCACCATGAGTCTCCTATCTCAAATTACTTGTTTAAGACATCTCCACTTTCTCTGAAAATATTTCGGTGTAGTTCATTAACACCTGTATATACCAATGTGGGTATTTTACTACTTAAAATGAAATAAACGGATCTCACAAAGAAGAAATTTTGTGCATACAACAAACTAATGTAATTGCTTATTATTTCCATGGTAACAAGAATAGCTGCAACATGAACGGGGCCACAATGATTTATCAACTCTACCTTCCTTCAGCCCTTTACATTGAAAACGAACAATTTTCGGACAAAATTTTACTTAGGAGAAATATTTATATTTATATCTTGGTATCACAACAGAAAGTTATTCTGTTACACCCTACATATATTGTGTGTAGTATAAAATAATTGATATTATAAATTATTAATATATAAAATACTAAAATATGTTTTAATAGGTATTCATATGTAGCTATTGAAACATAACAGTAGTTCACTTGGGAAGTTTATCGGTGTCAAGAAGTCAAGAACACAAATGAACTGAGTAATACAATATTAATAAGTAAATAATTGGTCCTCTTTGTGCAGTCCGTGGCCTTTCGTGCTTGCAAAAATAAATACTAGGTGTACAACCTTATAAATAAGTAATAAACAAGTTATCTTGCAGAGCAGATGACGGTAGCTGAAGGAGTAAGGTTAGGCGTATACATACAGAGGGCCTTTAAGAAACCTGGAGCAGGGATGCTCGAGTGGGCCGCTACGACCCTTTTTGTTTAAACTTGACCTCTAGGAGAGAGGGATGAGGGGGAGATCCCAAGAGTTACCGGATCCAGACCACTATCTGCACTAGCAAGGACGGGGTCCCTCTCGATTAGAGACTGAGCGCATCCTGATGCCTGCTAGTCACGCCGTGGATCGCATGCCGCCCGGGGGTCCCACAGACCCGAGCCACTCCGAGGAAGGGTCATTGGTGGTCCAACCAATTGTCAGGGAGAAATGTTTCCCAAAGCCAGAATCCGTCGTCCTACTGCATGCTTCCTACTGCGCTTGGTCCTACAACCCTGATACAGATGAAAGGGACTGATGAACACGAAACACGTGGTAGAAGAGGGACCACTGCAGAATTCGCCAACCGACCCGGAATAACCATGAAATAGTCCCTTTTTGGCCGTCCCGACCGGAGTCGAACAAATAGGCTGTGTCCGACAGACGATAACCTATGGAACAGAGACTATCAGCTGCATGTTGAAAATATCAACTCGTGCAAATCACGCTGTAACACGACGTGGGACATACGAATATTCCGCTCTCCTAATGTGCTCCATCATTTTTTTCCATGGCTGTATATACCCTTTCTGTGAAGGCCAGTAGAATGCCTCCCAAAGCTGTGGTGCGGCATAAATGGAAGTGAGTGTACCATCGTCAATAAAACGTCACTGACTGTCCTATATCTATTGTTATTCATGTTCACAGTTCAGCAGACACAGAGGAGTGGGCAAGAAAGGGGGGGGGGTGCAATATTTGCGCCCCGATGTTAGCAGGTCTGCAAGTGACTGTAGCCTGACACACGAGTGAGCTCGCCAATATAGAAGCCGCTTACGTAGTGCACATTTTCCCATAGACACAGTGACAAGAAACGGATATTTTTGCCAGCTGCTCTAGTTAAGGAGCACGGAGTCTGATTGCCAACTAAAAGTGACCTCAACCTTGATCAAAATGTTTGTGCTGCCAAACGTGAAAGGTGAAACACGCAGGTAGTGTACAATCACCACCATATCGGTTTTCCGAAACGTGATAAAAGACGCTCCTCATGGAAGGAGAAGTGGCAAATATGGCCATCCTGTAGCTAGGTACTGACAATATTAGCTGTTGCCATAGCGCCAATCTAGCCAGGATATTCAGAGCAGTTGAACTTCAGTACTTACCCCTAAGAAAGCCATGGAGATAAGATGGCTGAAAGCCTGGCTGATGAAGTTTACACTCGGCTGATAGTGCATGCAACCATCAATACTGTCAGCATGACCCCCAAATAAAATTACCGGCCCGGGGTCCACAATTTGAAGCGGGCCCCTTCTTTTCGTCATTTTTCATATTCTTTTTAGGCAAACAATTGAAATAGGTTGCCCTCCCATTCTTCATTGCGCCAGTATCTATGACATTGGACAATGCCAATGAATTATGCGGAATTAGATTTCACTGTAAAAGTTTCAATGGATATACATGATAGACACATAATAACACAAATAAATAAAAATGAACTATAACTGCGTAGTCTTCACCTTCCATTTGGCCATGGTGGTTCTTTAAATGACAAATGAGTTCCTTGCTAAGCTTTATTATTAACACAATTAAATTTTAAGCTTAACACTAATTACAATATTTACAAACGAATTGAATCGAATATTTAATTCATGGATCAGATTTTACGGAGAATATAACTTAAGTTATATCTTTTGGGATTATTTTACAAATGTAAGAAATCTACAACAATTGTTATGCCTAGGCGTACCCATTTTTGTAAATTACGTTACTGACTTGGTAAAATCAGAAACCTTTTTAAAATTAAGAACTGAAGTAGAAATGAAAATTCTGGCTGACGTAAAATTTAATGACCGGTGGCTCAACGCAAAATCCAATCTTAGGCTTGCCACTCCTTGCGTTGTTGCATAGGTGAACACGCCATGAAATCACAGTGTAAAGCCGGCGATGCAAATATCAATTGCACCCACAAAATGTATTTGTTTAACAGGTAAGAGAATAGCAATAGTCAGCTATCAGCTGCCATTAAATTTTGCGTCTACCATCGTTATTGAAAACCAGTACTGTAGAATTGTGCAAAACTGAAATGTAGTATTTTTCTCCCCCTTTCATAAGGATTTTCATTGGGTAGCTCATATGAAACGTTCAATGAAATCGGCAAAATGATGTTCAGATAAGCCCGGGGTGCCTAAAGTTTAAAGATACCTGGCATTCATATTTTCAGGATAAGAGAAAACCACGAGAAAAGCACCCATATCCGAGTAACTCAACCTAACCAAGATTCAAAGTTGGAATATGTTCAATGTGAGGCACACATGCTACTTCCACACCGCAGAGGGGAACTAACATACCGACTTGTTTGCATAAGACACAACTCTAAGTCAGGCCTGGGCGACTCGCCAAATAGCTTGAACGACCTTCATTTTTCTACCTACTAAACATACGGTTATCAGTGCAAGGCCTTGAGCAGGCTGCACTCAGTGAGCACCACTCGCGCAGCCCTGCTAGACTTTTCTTCAGGCTAAAATGGTCAGCAGCCTGAAAAATGTCGTTCTTTTTTTGTCAGTTCATTTTCTAAGGCTTAATAGCCCATTGGTTCAGACGGTTTGGGCCAGTTTTCCCTTTCTGCCACATTTTGAGAGTTTGCCAGCCTACTGAAGGGCCTCGCAGAATTAAATACCGTTATTGGAATTGTAGAGAAATGCTCGATTCCGTTGCACAAGTTAAAAATACCTTCATTTATTTTTATTGTTATAGATGGCGAAGGGAAACTTAAGTGAGTTCTTGACTGAGTCAAACACCATTACATAGATACTCTGCATATGCTTTGTTTCAGCCATCTTACGAATTTAAAAAGCTTTGGAAACAAGAGAATAGACTGTCATTTTGAATTGTTGACTATAAAAGCCCATGAAGGTCAAAATTGGTGAAGACAGATCACATAACAATTTAAAAATGCCAAATATAGTCTTCCAATTTGTCATTAGGCGATTCAAAACACGAGAGATTACAGAAGACCTGAATATAGTTGTAATTTCTAGTTGAAGTTCTGTTTCAAGCATATTTTCATCCGTATTCGGTAGCCTACTATGTCGCCTCCAAGTAACGAAGTGAAAGGAGATGTCAACTGCTTCCGCAATTGCTTTTGAGTCCTTCAAAGTCATTTCCGACAAATCTCATAAGTTATGCATCTCATCAAATAAATCTTTAGTATGTCGGCGCTCCACAATGAAGGAAACCCCTTCACTTGAATGAATACATTTATCTGGTCAATAATAAACAGTATTTTGTACCCAAATGATGACCTCAAGAGATCATTGGATGACTGACAGTACAAGTCCCAAAGGGTGGTGCATGCTTATGGAACCAAATTAGTAACAGTATCCTCAACGAACAGGTCTAGGACTGAGAATCCAAGAACACTATTTAAGAAAATCTGTGTTGCACTCACATGACTTTCTCTACTCTTGTACTAAATATTCTTACAAACTCTTATTCCTCTATCTTCTTCATGCTAATAGAGATAATCGTTTATATTAATGCTCATTTTCTTGCAGATGCAAGGGGAATGTGGGAGTACAGTAGGTCTTGAGCAATAGTCAAATCTTTTAAAGCTTTGAAATTCTGTTCACACACACACACACACACACACACACACACACACACACACACACACACACACACACACACACACACACACACACACACACACACACACACACACACACACACACACACACACACACGGACCTTTTTTTCTAAGAATGCGTTTTGTTGGGTGGAATACAATACTTCCCCTACTTACTATACATAGTAGATAAGTAAAACTATACTGTTGAATGCGCAGTTTGTAGTCTTTCACTTCAGTGGGTCTCAGAAATACTTTGAAGATATAATGGACCATGTTGCAACAATTTACAACCAGAGTTCTAAGAAAACAAACAACGCATCTGCAAAGTTTTAAAAGAAGTCATTCCTGAGTTTGGCACCATTGACGTCTACTCTGCTCAAGAAGCGTGCTCCACAGAAGTAGAACTTCAAATTGACCCCCCCCCCCAAAGAATTTTCATTACACTCCAATAATGTGCCCCCCATGTTCGAGCCGTTAGGCAACCACATACACAGTAATCTGCAAGCGATACTTTCAGAGTTTATAAAGTGGACAGTATTTCATCGGTTATTTCCTCTTCTGTTATTCTACAAATGTTCTTAAATAGAATGGATCTCTGGAAAAATTCACATGTACTTATTTAATTAAAATAATAACGCAGAATAAGAACATTCTGTTTTATGGGAGATGTTAGGGGTCGGGTCAACAATTATAACACAGACAATTACCTCTTCTCTTTGACTCAATATCATTTCGAATTTCAAATTTATTTTGAGAGGAATATAATACTTAGATAGAAAGCTACGTCTCTCATACTTTAGTCCTTCAGTTGGTTTTCATCTAGCTTGGCCAGATGCTCACGAGTTAGATGATCGGATTTGCCAAATAGTTCAATAGTCTGTAGGATGTTATTTGTGATGGAAAAAATTGGAAGAGGGTCATATTTGCAGTATTTTAAATAATTAGGCTACACTAAGGAATAAAATAATACATAAATCTGGTATGGGCGGCTGGTCCCTGCATAGTACGGGCTCAGAACTTGGAAGTACTCAAGGACGACCCTTCCCCTTGTGGGGGCCATGAGTATCAGTAATCAAGAACTTGCGTGGTAACAATCCGTTTGAAGAAACAATTAGCGAAATTCTTACAGTCTGACTTGAGTTCAAATGTCTGCAGCAACTCGTTTGGGTGTCACATTGATTATACGCAACATTCACTCTAAGAGGAGACCTAAATTAGAAGAAATGCAGAGATGAATACCTTAACCTGTTTTAAATTATGCTATTTCATTTGTTCAAGGATAACTACAGGTGCAACGGCCGCTTGATTTAATTATTTATTTTTATATTCTCTTATCTGGCACTAAAGTTATACCTACACCACTCTCAGAAGAAGTACGCTAGCTTCTGTAGTTTTAGCAAATAAACTTTTTGTGCTCGTTGTCACTTAAAATTAGGAGCACATGTATTCAGAGTTGTAGAGTTATACACGCTATCAGCTGCAAATCATGTAGGCTATTTTTGTGCATCAACAAGGCTTCAGTAGTTGGGTACAGTAATGAGAAATTATCTCATTACACATGCTATATCATGCATTACAGTGTAAAGAGTATCTACGGGGTCATATACTCCTATCTTTGGCATATCGTAATTCAATTTAATATTATCAAAGTGGTTTACTTTGATCCAGTTCTAGGTTATGTAAGTTTAGGTTTATAGGTTTCCTTCAGTAAGGCCATTTACATGACTTAAAGAGCACCTATGTCAGTTAATTTCAGTAGACCAGTAAGTTATTCTTGGCATAGTATCATTTGTGCAGTTTAAGCGTCTTGTGAGGCTTCACCATAGTCTAACTAAATTGACTTGGCGCTGATATTTTATATAGAAATGTATTAGGTACTTAAGGTTTTAGTGTTTTATACTAAAACCGTTTGGACAATTCCTTCACTCACTTTTTTGATCACAAGTTAGGTATAAAATATGAATACAGCAGTTATCACCTTCAGTGATAAAGTTCTATTTATGGACATATTTACTGAATTTTATAATCGAAATAAAATATTTCCGCAAGTAATTTCTCACATTTCTATGATTAAAACAAATCAGTGCCTATAATTATAATTAGGGTATACAATATTGCAAAATAAAATGTGCTTGGCATCAAGAGCAATGAAATAGAAATGGCTGAATATTGTTCATCTACATAATATCAATTGGTGTGTGTATGTGCAGGTATTGCGGCAACTGTCTGAAACCTATGGGGATCTATATACTGAGAAGAATGTCCTTATAAGTGCAACGCACACACACTCTGCTCCTGGAGGACACATGAAGAAAATGCTCTTTGATATTTCCACTTTGGGTTTCCAAAAGCAGACCTTCACAGCTATAACTTCCGGTATTGTCTTGGTAAGTGAGTTTTACAAATATTATGATTCAATTTCCTTGTGTTATCTTCACCTGAATCAACATACTCCACATTCAGAGGCATAGCCTGGGGAGAGTGTTTCCCTCAACCTTTGTGTTTATAATCTGAGCTTACCATACACTGTAATAGTCTTCAGTATGATGTGTATAAACTTATGTAAATTGTAATACGCTGTAAAATATATTTAAAAAACTCATGAAGTTTCCGTGTCGCAGAAAGAAGCTGCATGGAAGGAGACTGCAATAGATTTTAATTCCAGAAATTACAAACAGACCCAGCCGCACGTGGGAAGCGTTAAAACTATGTTATGAAAACTTAAAACAAGAACGAAGGCAATTGCCACCTTGCGACGATATTTAAACATCTGAGCTTTGCGTCACGGATCACCTGTAGATATGTTTAAAGAAAACCAGCCGTGTCTATTTCTATAAATTTTGGCTTTATTGCCCCCAAGAGAGGAAAGTGACTTGCGTTATAAAAGTCACGTTTATTGCGTCTTGCCTCATTTGCTGTAGTGGGCATTTTAATAAATCGGAAAGCTGTTGCAACATCCACCTTAAATAAATCGCCAATGACCATTTGGAAGGTTCCTGTGGCAGAGGACCTTAAAGTTAACAGGATCATGAGGATTGGCGACAAAGGTTTGTTCCATCTTGTTGGTCGAAGGAGGGAGTTCCGCAATCTCCGTTCCAAATTTTCCACCGAATCTTTGTCCAAACGGTACCGGAGTTTGAAATTCCGGTCGCTCAAATCCCTCGTAGGGTTGCCTCTCTCCTGGAAAGTGCGTGGAGTACGATGATGTTCGATATACTATTCATCTGTTGAGATATCTGAATAATCTGGCAGCTGAAAAATAAAGTAATACCTACACGCCATTAGAGCTTATGCATAATCACATCTGCAAGCGGTTAGTGGTTAAGTAGTGGTAGGATAAACTTTTAACAAATTCCACCTAACTTTTATGTTTATTAATGAAGGTATGTCTGACTGAAATTAAAAGCAATTCTGAACTGCAGATTAATACAGAACTAACAAATGCATCTGCTAATTTGCAACGTTTGCAAAAGATTCCGTACCGGAATGCCTCGACAAGGTTAAGTGAAAACTAACCAAAGAAGATGCACAACTCACATTTTACATTATTTTGTAAATATTACTTATCTTTGGTCCGCTATGAAATGAAAACTTAGACACAATTCAGTTCTTCCACTACATTTTGTCTCAAAACTACATGAGTTGATCTCCGCTGCAAAACTTTGAACTTAGAAATTTCTCCAGTCAAAACTTGATCACGATCAGAGGACTTGATCGCAGGTCTACGTTTATACAAACAAAATTCCTGAGTTCAGCTTGACCACGGTTATTTTTTCCCTCAGATCCAAGTTCAAGTGCTTTATACAATAGGGCCTAAGTGAACTAAACCTCACGTGTGCAGATATACTGCAAGAGTTGTATACGTCACTGCATTATTCCTCCTTTATTTTAATATCAATAATTACAGAGATTAAGTAGCCCCAACATTAGAAACCCACACACATGACTAAAGGTTGTTATGGGTGAAAGGTTTGCAATGTAAAGTGGATCTTCTGCAGAAATCATCAATATGAGTTCTCGCATATCATCCCAGAGTAGCTGGATGGTTCCTTCAAAACTCTTTAACAGGGAGGCTATGGACAAAGGATTGTTCTCAGTTTGAGAGTGCTGAACTTCTTGTTGCGTCAGTGTACATCATGCGCTAATTAGTATCTGTATACATTTGGATTATGGGCTTAAAAAGCATCTAATATCTTGAATGAGCCATAGCAGCAACATCAGTTATTGACACAGTCATTAAGAGTGTAAGAGCACAGCAACAGTGCTGCAGTTATGCTAACTTTCAGCGTAAACGGTTTCGCGTTTAAATAATGTACTCTTGTTTCATGTAATTCACTAACTGCGTATGTATGGATGGAAGGAAGCAAATATGGTTTTCTTAAACACGTTTTAATTAAATGATCCAGTTCACAATTAAGTTAACGAAATAAAATTCGTTAAAATGCAAAAAAATGTTAAATAAGCGCTAGAATTATGAAAATAGACCAAAATTCTAAATAAGGTGAAGTGATTTCAGATATACCATAGTATGTGTTTTGCTCCTAGTGGATATTAATTGTACGCAAGTGCAGCAACATGTGGTAAACTTTGTAGTAAGATCTGTGTTGGTCAAAGGTCATGCTCACATTCCCATACTCAGAAGATCATGTAAATACATGTTGTCATTTAAATTGTAAGGTACTGATTTTTTTTCTAGTTTCATTCATAACAGTGAAGAGATGTTTACATTAAAGAAACGCAAATTATAAGTTGCCCATTTCCTGTTAGCTGCAAAAATAGCAGGGCACTTTCAGAAAGAATTCAAATTCTCAGCAACAACGGTCTTAATATCACTTTTAATCACACATATGTCCAACATGAGAGATGTGCTTTAACATTGGCTAGCCATACTTTCCGCTTATTTTTAAAGTGCTGCATTCACTTTTCCAAGTATTACACATGCAGACTACAGTTGTAGCTTTACTATTGCTCTAGATGTTTCCACGGTTTTAATTTACTTCATGTTGAACTTTTCTGGTCAGTGTTACCTCTGCCAGTTATATTACTTTCTATATAAACAAATCAAGCACTGAGTTAATTAACGACGTTTCATAAAAGTCACAAATGACGGTGGCGAATTCTGTTCTGCAATAAAGGATTTATTCCTATAAAGATGCGATAAATTTCATAATTATGATGGAAAGAAATTTTCTGCATTACTGTAGTTCAATATTTGAATTAATCTTGATGAGAGGAAGACTCAATTAGTACATTTGTATCCTCGGCTTCACTACATATGACATCATGAAAATGTGGCAAAATTGCATTACTAAAATTAATGCAAAACGAGGTGCGAGGAGCAGCGGGCAATTTCTTTGAAATTACTCAATATTTGTTTTCTTCGGGGAGAAATAGTGACATAGGCGCAGTACTAGAGTTGCGCTCTACCAAGACTATGGTTCGGTGGTTTTGGTACGGTACATAAATGACGTAGTAAATGGTAGGATTATCGGTAGTATTTGTAACATTGTTAGGGAAAGAAACACAATAAAGAACAAAACGAATTAAGAAATGTATTGAGAAATTCAAACATAATGATCACCATGAACTATGATCATTAGTTTGGTCAAAATAAAAATATAAATTGTACTTTTATAAAACATTTTATAAAAATTGTACTTTTCCTTCAGAATAACGGTACTGGTGATCGCTACCCATGACTTCGATCAGAACTATGGTATACTTAGAGGAGCTTCCAAATGTTTTGAAGGCACTAGTGTTCCGGAGGTTGTGGCCCTTTGTATACACACCCTCTCTCACCTTCGAGAAGGTTCAAAGTTCAATGCTTCCAGTTTCTAGAGGAATTTAGTAAAACATGATCGAAAAACGTAAACAACGCGATCGATATGTGGTAACTCCCGATAGGTATGCAACACACCTAACGTACAGGTAAGGTCGGTAGGTTCTTAACTTACCAATTCTATCAAGAAAACTACCGTTGTCTACATTTACTTATGATCAAAGCCACAATTTTTAGTAGCTAATCGTGTTTAGAAGTGTCAGTTATGCCGTGAGTGTGTTCGCCCAGACCGAGAGGCCAGCCATCAGCACTGCACGAAACAGCCTCATGCACATGGTAAGGTGACTAAGAATTGTGACTTTACTTGTGATTAAAAATGAAACAATACCTTCGATGGACGCGGGGTTGGCTACGCATAAACCATATACTGTAGCTGACTCTGAACTTTGCACCCGGTCAGAGATAAATAAGAGCAGGTTCCAGATGCACAAGACAATACAGAGAACCCCTCCCAATGATGTAATGTTTATATAGTGCGCGTTGACATTAAGCTGATATCTTGGTTACGAAGGAATTGTTTCATCCTTACTTATGATAAACAACGGTAGCCTATGGTAGTTTTACAACTCTACGCAGCACACATCACAGATTTTTCTCAATGCCAGTACTATTACTGTAGCTCAATACCTTTAAAATTCATACTCCAAATGACATTTTAAGCATGGCATTTTAAGTCTTTCCGCTCCAACAGTAAGTATGTGAAAATACCAAACTGCTCAATAAATATTCCCTCCAAATGAAAGCTTATTAAACTAATAACGGGTTATGTACAATTGTGTACCCTGTGAGCTATAGATGCTTAACCAAAAGCTTTTCTTTCCAGGTGTCGTTTCACTTTGGTAAAAGCTGTGTTTCTTTCCTTTACTTATCAAACATCCTAAGTTTATGTTTCTACGAGGGCTATTTTTTTTTTCAAGGTCTGATCGGTTGCGAGACCAAAATCACAGTAAAATCACAAATACTTTATTTGTAACAGTTAGCTACACTTACATTCCGCTTCTCTACACAGTCATCGCGCCGACGTAATCATTTTTCGTAGCGTAGTACCAATTTTCCAGTCCCCTCGTGACGTAAGGCAGCCGCCTGTGCTTTCAGCCATTTCTCTATGCTTGTGTGCAGCTCATTGTGCCAAAATGCTGTCCTAGCCAACGTTTCATGTGAGGAAAGGGCTGAAAGTCAAATGGAGCTATGTCCGGACTGTATGGTGGGTGATCAAACACATCCCATGGATGAGCCTCTGTGTTGCAGCTGCACTGTGAGCCTTGCATTGTCATGAAAAGCGACAATGCCTGATGACAACATTCCTCTTTGCTTGTTCTGAATTGCCCTTAGTAGACGTTCAGGAGTCATGTTGTATAGGGCTGCGGCCCAAATGTACCCATGTCTCGTCCCCTGTCACAGTTTTGGTCAAAAAGTTTTTCTCCATCATGGTAGCGCTGGAGAAACCCTAAAGCGGCGACTATGTTTTGTGATGATCGGATAGCATCTTGTGAATCATCTCGCACAGTTTGCGGTACTGAAGGATATCAATCACGATGGTATATGGAGCTGATCTTGAAATTTTGGAAAACGAATCACTCAACACAGAAACTGTGAACCGACGATTTTCTCGAAGCGCCTGATCCGCTCGATGAACAAGATCACCGATTGAAATTCGCTTTCTTCCTTTACCGATTGCATCAAGAACATCTGTACAGCCTGGTTCAAAGTCCCTGCACCATTTTCGCACTTTG
>CM060964.1:173805218-173817718 GCA_030765045.1 Tenodera sinensis
GAGTGCAAGTTTTGAACATCTTAGTGTCTCTACCAATTGCCACGTAACAAAGGCACCTATCACCCAGTTGCGGTGTCCAAGGGTTGAATGTCTTAGTATCTCTACCAGATGGGACGTAACCAAGGCACCTATCACCCAGTTGTTGTGTCCAAGGGTTGAAAATCTTAGTGTCTCTACCAGATGGGACGTAACAATCGCACCTATCACCCAGTTGTGGAGTTCAAGGGCTGAACATCTTAGTGTCTCTACCAGATGGGACCTAACAAAGGCACCTTTCACCCAGTTGTGGAGTCCAAGTGCTGAACATCTTAGGGTCTCTACCAGATGGGACGTAACAAAGGCACCTTTCACCCAGTTGTGGAGTCCAAGGGCTGAACATCTTAGTGTCTCTACCAGATGGGACGTAAAAAAGGCACCTATCACCCAGTTGTGGTGTCCAACTGTTGAACATTTTAGTGTCTCTACGAGATGGGACCTAACAAAGGCATCTATCACCCAGTTGCGTAGTCCAACTGTTGAACAGCTTAGTGTTTCTACCAGATGGGACCTAACAAAGGCAAGTATCACCCAGTTGTGGAGTCCAAGTGTTGAACATCTTAATGTCTCTAGCAGATGGGACGTAAGAAAGGCACCTATCACCCACTTGTGGAGTCCAAGTGTTGAACATCTTAGTGTCTCTACCAGATGGGACGTAGCAATGGCACCTATCACCCAGTTGTGGAGTTCAAGGGCTGAATATCTTAGAATCTCTACCAGATGGGACGTAACAAAGGCACCTATCACCCAGTTGTGGTGTCCAAGGGTTGAAAATCTTAGTGTCTCTACCAGATGGGACGAAACAATGGCACCTATCACCCAGTTGTGGATTTCAAGGGCTCAACATTTTAGTGTCTCTACCAGATGGGACATAACATAGGCATCTATCACCCAGATGTGTAGTCCAACTGTTGAACAGTTTAGCGGTTCTACCAGATGGGACCTAACAAAGGCAAGTATCACCCAGTTGTGGAGTCCAAGTGTTGAACATCTTAATGTCTCTAGCAGATGGGACGTAAGAAAGGCACCTATCACCCAGTTGTGGAGTGCAAGTTTTGAACATCTTGGTGTCTCTACCAATTGCCACGTAACAAAGGCACCTATCACCCAGTTGCGGTGTCCAAGGGTAGAATGTCTTAGTATCTCTACCAGATGGGACGTAACCAAGGCACCTATCACCCAGTTCTTGTGTCCAAGGGTTGAAAATCTTAGTGTCTCTACCAGATGGGACGTAACAATGGCACCTATCACCCAGTTGTGGAGTTCAAGGGCTCTACATCTTAGTGTCTCTACCAGATGGGACCTAACAAAGGCACCTTTCACCCAGTTGTGGAGTCCAAGTGCTGAACATCTTAGGGTCTCTACCAGATGGGACGTAACAAAGGCACCTTTCACCCAGTTGTGGAGTCCAAGGGCTGAACATCTTAGTGTCTCTACCAGATGGGACGTAAAAAAGGCACCTATCACCCAGTTGTGGTGTCCAACTGTTGAACATTTTAGTGTCTCTACGAGATGGGACCTAACAAAGGCATCTATCACCCAGTTGCGTAGTCCAACTGTTGAACAGCTTAGTGTTTCTACCAGATGGGACCTAACAAAGGCAAGTATCACCCAGTTGTGGAGTCCAAGTGTTGAACATCTTAATGTCTCTAGCAGATGGGACGTAAGAAAGGCACCTATCACCCACTTGTGGAGTCCAAGTGTTGAACATCTTAGTGTCTCTACCAGATGGGACGTAACAAAGCCACGTATCACCCAGTTGCGGTGTCCAAGGGCTGAATATCTTAGTATCTCTACCAGATGGGACGTAACAAAGGCACCTATCACCCAGTTGTGGTGTCCAGGGGTTGAAAATCTTAGTGTCTCTACCAGATGGGACGTAACAATGGCACCTATCACCCAGTTGTGGAGTTCAAGGGCTGAACATTTTAGTGTCTCTACCAGATGGGACCTAACAAAGGCACCTATCACCCAGTTGTGGAGCCCAAGTGTTGAACATCTTAGGGTCTCTACCAGATGGGACGTAACAAAGCCATCTATCACCCAGTTGCGGTGTCCAAGGGTTGAATGTCTTAGTATCTCTACCAGATGGGACGTAACCAAGGCACCTATCACCCAGTTGTGGTGTCCAAGGGTTGAAAATCTTAGTGTCTCTACCAGATGGGACGTAACAAAGGCACCTATCACCCAGTTGTGTAGTCCAAGTGTTGAACATCTTAGTGTCTCTACCAGATGGGACGTAGCAAAGGCACCTATCACCCAGTTGTGATGTCCAAGGGCTGAGCATCTTAGTGTCTCTACCAGTTGCGACGGAACAAAGCCACCTATCACCCAGTTTTGGTGTCCAAGGGGTGAACATCTTAGTGTCTCTAAAAGATGGGACGTAAAAAAGGCACCTATCACCCAGTTGTGGTGTCCAAGTGTTGAACATTTTAGTGTCTCTACGAGATGGGACCTAACAAAGGCATCTATCACCCAGTTGTGGAGTCCAAGTGCTGAACATCTTAGTGTCTCTACCAGATGGGACCTAACAAAGGCATCTATCACCCAGTTGTGGGGTCCAAGGTCTGAAAATCTTAGTGTCTCTGCCAGATGGGACCTAACAAAGGCAAGTATCACCCAGTTGTGGAGTCCAAGTGTTGAACATCTTATTGTCTCTACGAGATGGGACGTAACAAAGGCACCTATCACCCAGTTGTGATGTCCAAGGGCTGTATATCTTAGTGTCTCTACCAGGTCAGACGTCACAACGGCACCTGTCACCCAGTTGTGGTATCCAAGGGCTAAACATCTAAGTTTTTCTACCAGATGGGACGTAACCAAGGCACCTATCACCCAGTTGTGGAGTTCAAGGGCTGAACATCTTAGTGTCTCTACCAGATGCGACGGAACAAAGCCACCTATCACCCAGTTTTGGTGTCCAAGGGGTGAACATCTTAGTGTCTCTAAAAGATGGGACGTAAAAAAGGCACCTATCACCCAGTTGTGGTGTCCAAGTGTTGAACATTTTAGTGTCTCTACGAGATGGGACCTAACAAAGGCATCTATCACTCAGTTGTGGAGTCCAAGTGCTGAACATCTTAGTGTCTCTACCAGATGGGACCTAACAAAGGCATCTATCACCCAGTTGTGGGGTCCAAGGTCTGAAAATCTTAGTGTCTCTACCAGATGGGACCTAACAAAGGCAAGTATCACCCAGTTGTGGAGTCCAAGTGTTGAACATCTTATTGTCTCTACGAGATGGGACGTAACAAAGGCACCTATCACCCAGTTGTGATGTCCAAGGGCTGTATATCTTAGTGTCTCTACCAGGTCAGACGTCACAACGGCACCTGTCACCCAGTTGTGGTATCCAAGGGCTAAACATCTAAGTTTTTCTACCAGATGGGACGTAACCAAGGCACCTATCACCCAGTTGTGGAGTTCAAGGGCTGAACATCTTAGTGTCTCTACCAGATGGGACCTAACAAAGGCACCTATCACCCAGTTGTGGAGTGCAAGTGTTGAACATCTTAGGGTCTCTACCAGATGGGACGTAAAAAAGGCACCTATCACCCAGTTGTGGTGTCCAAGTGTGGAACATTTTAGTGTCTCTACGAGATGGCACCCAACAAAGGCATCTATCACCCAGTTGTGGAGTCCAAGTGCTGAACATCTTGATGTCTCTACCAGATGGGACCTAACATAGGCATCTATCATCCAGTTGTGTAATCCAACTGTTGAACAGTTTAGTGTTTCTACCAGATGGGACCTAACAAAGGCAAGTATCACCCAGTTGTGGAGCAAAGTATTGACCATCTTAATGTCTCTAGCAGATGGGACGTAAGAAAGGCACCTATTACCCAGTTGTGGAGTCCAAGTGTTGAACATCTTAGTGTCTCTACCAGATGGGACGTAACAAAGGCATCTATCACCCAGTTGCGTACTCCAACTGTTGAACAGTTTAGTGTTTCTACCAGATGGGACGTAACAAAGGCAAGTATCACCCAGTTGTGGAGTCCAAGTGTTGATGATCTTAGTGTCTCTACCAGATGGGACGTAACAAAGGCACCTATCACCCAGTTTCGGTGTCCAAGGGTTGAATGTCTTAGTATCTCTACCAGATGGGACGTAACCAAGGCACCTATCACCCAGTTGTTGTGTCCAAGGGTTGAAAATCTTAGTGTCTCTACCAGATGGGACGCAACAATGGCACCTATCACCCAGTTGTGGAGTTCAAGGGCTGAACATCTTAGTGTCTCTACCAGATGGGACCTAACAAAGGCACCTTTCACCCAGTTGTGGAGTCCAAGTGTTGAACATCTTAGGGTCTCTACCAGATGGGACGTAACAAAGGCACCTTTCACCCAGTTGTGGAGTCCAAGGGCTGAACATCTTAGTGTCTCTACCAGATGGGACGTAAAAAAGGCATCTATCACCCAGTTGTGTAGCCCAACTGTTGAACAGTTTAGTGTTTCTACCAGATGGCACCTAACAAAGGCAAGTATCACCCAGTTGTGGAGTCCAAGTGTTGAACATCTTAATGTCTCTACCAATTGCGACGTAACAAAGGCACCTATCACCCAGTTGTGGAGTCCAAGTGTTGAACATCTTAGTGTCTCTACCAGATGGGACGTAACAAAGTCACCTATCACCCAGTTGCGGTGTCCAAGGGTTGAATGTCTTAGTATCTCTACCAGATGGGACGTAACCAAGGCACCTATGACCCAGTTGTGGTGTCCAAGGGTTGAAAATCTTAGTGTCTCTACCAGATGGGACGTAACAATGGCACCTATCACCCAGTTGTGGAGTTCAAGGGCTGAACATCTTAGTGTCTCTAACAGATGGGACCTAACAAAGGCACCTTTCACCCAGTTGTGGAGTCCAAGTGTTGAACATCTTAATGTCTCTAGCAGATGGGACGTAAGAAAGGCACCTATCACCCACTTGTGGAGTCCAAGTGTTGAACATCTTAGTGTCTCTACCAGATGGGACGTAACAAAGCCACGTATCACCCAGTTGCGGTGTCCAAAGGCTGAATATCTTAGTATCTCTACCAGATGGGACGTAACAAAGGCACCTATCACCCAGTTGTGGTGTCCAAGGGTTGAAAATCTTAGTGTCTCTACCAGATGGGACGTAACAATGGCACCTATCACCCAGTTGTGGAGTTCAAGGGCTGAACATTTTAGTGTCTCTACCAGATGGGACCTAACAAAGGCACCTATCACCCAGTTGTGTAGTCCAACTGTTGAACAGTTTAGTGTTTCTACCAGATATCACCTAACAAAGGCAAGTATCACCCAGTTGTGGAGTCCAAGTGTTGAACATCTTAATGTCTAGCAGATGGGACGTAAGAAAGGCACCTATCACCCAATTGTGGAGTCCAAGTTTTGAACATCTTAGTGTCTCTACCAATTGCGACGTAACAAAGGCACCTATCACCCAGTTGTGGAGTCCAAGTGTTGAACATCTAACTGTCTCTACCAGATGGGACGTAACAAAGCCATCTATCACCCAGTTGCGGTGTCCAAGGGTTGAATGTCTTAGTATCTCTACCAGATGGGACGTAACCAAGGCACCTATCACCCAGTTGTGGTGTCCAAGGGTTGAAAATCTTAGTGTCTCTACCAGATGGGACGTAACAATGGCACCTATCACCCAGTTGTGGAGTTCAAGGCCTGAACATCTTAGTGTCTCTAACAGATGGGACCTAACAAAGGCACCTTTCACCCAGTTGTGGAGTCCAAGTGTTGAACATCTTAAGGTCTCTACCAGATGGGACCTAACAAAGGCACCTATCACCCAGTTGTGGACTCCAAGGGCTGAAGATCTTAGAGTCTCTACCAGATGGGACGTAAAAAAGGCACCTATCACCCAGTTGTGGTGTCCAAGTGTTGAACATTTTAGTGTCTCTACGAGATGGGACCTAACAAAGACATCTATCACCCAGTTGTGGAGTCCAAGTGCTGAACATCTTAGTGTCTCTACCAGATGGGACCTAACAAAGGCATCTATCACCCAGTTGTGGGGTCCAAGGGCTGAAAATCTTAGTGTCTCTACCAGATGGGACCTAACAAAGGCAAGTATCACCCAGTTGTGGAGTCCAGGTGTTGAACATCTTATTGTCTCTACGAGATGGGACGTAACAAAGGCACCTATTACCCAGTTGTGATGTCCAAGGGCTGTATATCTTAGTGTCTCTACCAGGTGAGACTTCACAACGGCACCTGTCACCCAGTTGTGGTATCCAAGGGCTAAACATCTAAGTTTTTCTACCAGATGGGACGTAACCAAGGCACCTATCACCCAGTTGTGGAGTTCAAGGGCTGAACCTCTTAGTGTCTCTACCAGATGGGACCTAACAAAGGCACCTATCACCCAGTTGTGGAGTCCAAGTGTTGAACATCTTAGGGTCTCTACCAGATGGCACGTAACAAAGGCACCTATCACGCAGTGTGGAGTCCAAGGGCTAAACATCTTAGTGTCTCTACCAGATGGGACCTAACAAAGGCACCTATCACCCAGTTGTGGTGTCCAAGTGTTGAACATTTTAGTGTCTCTACGAGATGGCACCCAACAAAGGCATCTATCACCCAGTTGTGGACTCCAAGTGCTGAACATCTTAGTGTCTCTACCAGATGGGACCTAACATAGGCATCTATCATCCAGTTGTGTAATCCAACTGTTGAACAGTTTAGTGTTTCTACCAGATGGGACCTAACAAAGGCAAGTGTCACCCAGTTGTGGAGTCCAAGTATTGACCATCTTAATGTCTCTAGCGGATGGGACGTAAGAAAGGCACCTATCACCCAGTTGTGGAGTCCAAGTGTTGAACATCTTAGTGTCTCTACCAGATGGGACGTAACAAAGCCACCTATCACCCAGTTGCGGTGTCCAAGGGCTGAATATCTTAGTATCTCTACCAGATGGGACGTAACAAAGGCACCTATCACCCAGTTGTGGTGTCCAAGGGTTGAAAATCTTAGTGTCTCTACCAGATGGGACGTAGCAATGGCACCTATCACCCAGTTGTGGAGTTCAAGGGCTGAACATCTTAGTGTCTCTACCAGATGGGACCTAACAAAGGCACCTATCACCCAGTTGTGGAGTCCAAGTGTTGAACATCTTAGGGTCTCTACCAGATGGGACGTAACAAAGGCACCTATCACCCAGTTGTGGAGTCCAAGGACTGAACATCTTAGTGTCTCTACCAGATGGGACGTAAAAAAGGCACCTATCACCCAGTTGTGGTGTCCAAGTGTTGAACATTTTAGTGTCTCTACGAGATGGGACCTAACAAAGGCATCTATCACCCAGTTGTGGAGTCAACATCTTAGTGTCTCTACCAGATGGGACCTAACAAAGTCGTCTATCACCCACTTGTGGAGTCCAAGTGTTGAACATCTTAGTGTCTCTACCAGATGGCACGTAACAAAGCACCTATCACCCAGTTGTGAAGTCCAAGTGTTGAACATCTTGGTGTATCTACCAGGTGGGTCCTAACAAAGGCATCTATCACCCAGTTGTGAAATCCAAGTGCTGAGCATCTTAGTGTCTCTACCAGATGGGACGTAACAAAGGCATCTATCACCCAGTTGTGGAGTCCAAGTGCTGAACATCTTAGTGTCTCTACGGGATGGGACCTAACAAAGGCAAGTAGCACCCAGTTGTGGAGTCCAAGTGTCGAACATCTTAATGTCTCTAGCAGATGGGACGTAAGAAAGGCACCTATCACCCAGTTGTGGAGTCCAAGTGTTGAACATCTTAGTGTCTCTACCAGATGGGACGTAACAAAGCCACCTATCACCCAGTTGCGGTGTCCAAGGGCTGAATATCTTAATATCTCTACCAGATGGGACGTAACAAAGGCACCTATCACCCAGTTGTGGTGTCCAAGGGTTGAAAATCTTAGTGTCTCTACCAGATGGGACGTAGCAATGGCACCTGTCACCCAGTTGTGGAGTTCAAGGGCTGATCATCTTAGTGTCTCTACCAGATGGGACCTAACAAAGGCACCTATCACCCAGTTGTGGAGTCCAAGTGTTGAACATCTTAGGGTCTCTACCAGATGGGACGTAACAAAGGCACCTATCACCCAGTTGTGGAGTCCAAGGACTGAACATCTTAGTGTCTCTACCAGATGGGACGTAAAAAATTCACCTATCACCCAGTTGTGGTGTCCAAGTGTTGAACATTTTAGTGTCTCTACGAGATGGGACCTAACAAAGGCATCTATCACCCAGTTGTGGAGTCAACATCTTAGTGTCTCTACCAGATGGGACCTAACAAAGTCATCTATCACCCACTTGTGGAGTCCAAGTGTTGAACATCTTAGTGTCTCTACCAGATGGCACGTAACAAAGCACCTATCACCCAGTTGTGAAGTCCAAGTG
Organism: Tenodera sinensis; assembly: GCA_030765045.1. Taxonomy (NCBI): domain Eukaryota; kingdom Metazoa; phylum Arthropoda; class Insecta; order Mantodea; family Mantidae; genus Tenodera; species Tenodera sinensis. The sequence goes on from CM060964.1 coordinate 173,813,630, forward strand.
TTGAACATCTTGGTGTATCTACCAGGTGGGTCCTAACAAAGGCATCTATCACCCAGTTGTGAAATCCAAGTGCTGAGCATCTTAGTGTCTCTACCAGATGGGACGTAACAAAGGCATCTATCACCCAGTTGTGCAGTCCAAGTGCTGAACATCTTAGTGTCTCTACGAGATGGGACCTAACAAAGGCAAGTAGCACCCAGTTGTGGAGTCCAAGTGTCGAACATCTTAGTGTCACTAGCAAATGGGACGTAACAAAGGCACCCATCGCCCAGTTGTGGAGTCCAAGTGTTGAACATCTTAGTGTCTCTACCAGATGGGACGTAACAAACACACCTATCACCCAGTTGTTGAGTCCAACGGCTGAAAATCTCAGTGTTTCTACTAGATGGGACGTAACAAAGGCATCCAACACCCAGTTGTGGTGTCCAAGGACTGAACATCTTATTGTCTCTACGAGATGGGACGTAACAAAGGCACCTATCACCCAGTTGTGATGTCCAAGGGCTGTATATCTTAGTGTCACTACCAGGTGAGACGTCACAACGGCACCTGTCACCCAGTTGTGGTATCCAAGGGCTAAACATCTAAGTTTTTCTACCAGATGGGACGTAACAAAGGCACCTATCACCCAGTTGTTGTGTCCAACGGCTGAACATCTTAGTGTTTCTACCAGATGGGACGTAACAAAGGTATCTAACACCCAGTTGTGGAGTCCAAGAGTTGAACATCTTAGTGTCTCTACAGATGGGACGTAACAAAGGCATCTAACACCCAGTTGTGGAGTCCAAGGGCTGATCATCTTAGTGTTTCTACCAGATGGGACGTAACAAAGGCATCTATCACCCAGTTCTGGAGTCCAACTGTTGAACATCTTAGTGCTTCTACCAGATGGGACGTAACAAAGGCACCTATCACCTAGTTGTGGAGTCCAAGTGTTGAACATCTTAGCGACTCTACCAGATGTCATGTAGAGGAGACGCTGAACGTCTTCAGAAATGGGTAACGTACCATGACTGAAAGACTGGAATCGTGGTGAAGGATATGCACCAGAAGTCGACATGTAATTCTAGTTTCAACAAGGTTTAATTTACATAAATAAAGTTATTTATTTACACTATAATGATAGAATTATTGGTGAAATAATGGTCAGCGATAGACAGCTCTTTAATGGAGGTTCCTGGCTAGGTAAGTTCCATTTGGCAAGAAACCTCCAAAGATCAAAGTGGAGCAGATTCGTCTTAGCTAGTGGAATGGACCCCCTACTTGGTAAAATATCGGGGTTTAAATACAGGAAACTCGCTGACGAGGTAGCTTAACCAGTAAGTTGTCAGCAAAGCTGACTGCACATGTAGGGCCGGAGCATGACTTAACTGTGTGTTCCTGCAACGTCATCTCACAGAAAATAACTTGCACGTATGCGAACAGGAATTCGCGTGTCCGGACTTTAACGAATTATGCCCCTAATATTTGAATTCCATACATTTATACTTAATCAACGGTGTACAAAGATCATCGTCACAAACTCCGTCACGCTAAGAATTCCAGCTGTACACAGCTGGCAATGTGATAGATTAGCAATACTGATATAAAAATTACAGTTTGTGGTACAGGGAGCGATATATACACAAGCAATAGCGGACAAGAAGAAGTGGGGATACGGGGTAAGAAGACCATGTTTACAGAGCTTGAGGAGGGGGTGGTGGGGAGGAACCATTAAACACAGAAGCACTCACCAGGGCATAATGCTCGTTGTAATGGGTGGGCACACAAAACTCCTGAGGAGCACGTCGAAGCACACTGGGACATCCTGTGTAAATGCAGTTATGCTGCTCTTTTTTTTTCATATCTGGAGTTCTGCCGTACATTATTTCCTTGCAAATCTACTGTATGCAACATATAACTGAAGTCATAATTTACAAAAACGGTATCTGGCAGCACAGTCAGTTTCAGTAAAAAGTGCTTAGTGCACCATCCCAACGACTGTGTAAATATTTGTACAGTAGATTGTTGAGCATAGCAATTGTAATAGTTCTACATATACGTTGTTAGGTTAAAACTATTGTAAAGGGTATTAAAGTTGGATATGCATGTACATATTTGTAACGTAACGCTCGAAGACTGTCAGAATCACGAATATTTGTGAACAGTAAAGTTCCATTCACAACAAAAGCTGTCGTCTTTAGCGTTGACTACTAAGGAAACAGTTTGTCACTTTCCAGAAAGGAAAAATCTATTTTACTGTTTGATAGTTCGTCGGGACCAAGTTCAAAAATTAAAATTGAAATTTAGTGTTCATACATACATACATATATATATATATATATATATATATATATATATATATATATATATATATATATATATATATATATATATATATATACATTTCTTAAACTGCTGTGGTTCTCAGGATCTCATTCTACCTTGGGCGTGAAAGACCACTTAATTTTGCTCAGGGGCCTCTCTAACAGGCTTGAGGTCCTTTTACGTGCCGTAAATCTACGATACACTGGACCACCGGCTTTACTTCCCCTCCGAAGGAAGCCAGCTAAGGACTTTTACGCCCGTAAAAATCCATCACCCTCCGTTGGGTTAGAACCCACGACCTTGAGAACCAGGGACTAACATATCGCTCCTAGACCACGGAGAATGACAGGAACCAAGTCAAGGGGAGAGAATAACTCAAATGCATGTTTCGGGGAAATACCGCCACCATTTTACAAATAAGTTATGTGATAGCAGCATTATCCAATTGCAATAGAAATATGGAAGTACGTAAGATTATGGCGCGCTCTACGGCACCAAATGTCTGTTTAATAAGGGGACATCAAGATTAAAAAAGACATTTTAATAAATACCGACTTATACATTAGATTTGGAACGTTAAAGTATTTTCAGTTACCCCCAAGTTTAAAGCAAAAAAACAAAAAACACTTTTGTTTTAATATATGGAATTAAATTAGCCAGTGAATCTAGTTTTCCAATGAAAAGACTGGCCACTAAGACAAACAGCCACCTCCTAGTGCCGAAAGGATTCTGAATGTTGCCTACAAAATTAAAATGTTAATGTTTACTCTGCAAATGTAAGTATAGTTTAAATAGATAATCCCAGAACAACAGATAAAAAGTCACTTTCATACATATAGGAAACAAAACAATGCACTTATAGCAGAATGACATAAGTATACATATTCCTAGTTTAGAACTTTTGTCGCCTAATTTAATAACACAGTTTTGAAAATATGAGTAAGAGAACATTTAATATTTAACCAGAAAGATATTGACCTCTTTAGTTACGTACCATCTTATGGCTAACAAATAACTCCTTCGGTGTTGCTTTGTGATCATTCGTATTTATGCTTACTGATATATTAAAGTTTTCACAGCTGCATCTTTTCTTCCTATGCATCATTAATTTCTGGGGTAAGCTTTCAGTTAATAGAAGGAATAGGGATTTCTCCCTCTTACACATAAAACAACTTATTGGAGTACCCCAAAGACCAACTGTGATATTTCCTCGCATTATGGCGCGGTCTGGTTATATTTGGTACTGCCAACTGTTCGTAAAATATAACCATGGTAAAGCTACGGCCATAGTTGGTGTTAGTGCATCCGTTATGTTGCCAGAGAAGTCCTTATGTTTTAATCCGTTGCATGTAAGGCAACCTATAAATTTTAAAACCACATACTGTTTTGACTCCGTATTAATCTGTGAACGTCATTGTATTGCTCGTGTGTATGTGGTTTTGTCTTGAATTGTTTTATAGCATTATATACAATTATTGTTACTGTTGTTATTTTTGTGTTCGTAACACAGTAGTACATTAAATACATATTACGATATTTAGTGTTCGCAAGTGATTTCATCAAAAAGTGTTACTGCAGAACAAGATTTGCCGGAGGTGAGTAGGATCATCGTGTGTTGTGTGTTGCATGTTATCGTTTGAAAGTATGTTACTTTAATCCTATGATATTTGAGGTTAGAATTAATGCTTTTATTATGTAGGTTGGCAGTACTGCTTTTTGGTGTAATGTCGTGTAGTTTAATGTAATGTCAGCCATATTGAATACTTGGGAACTGCCGACAGG
>CM060964.1:173820218-173832718 GCA_030765045.1 Tenodera sinensis
TTTACAAGGCAAGTTTTGAAATTTACACCAGGTCTTTTTTTTCATATCAAACAGTGGGTCTTCCTAAATTTGTAGTGCTTCCAAACATAAAAAAAAATTACGAGTAGAAATGAATTTTTCTGACTTATTTTATTCAGACTGCATATTAAATTAGGTCTATCATAACTAACATGAGCGAAGTATTGACCAATAAATTAACTAGGAGTTAAAATGTCCTTCCAGATCCTTTGATAGCTTCATATCATCAACCAAACAGTATCTAAGCATGTTTTCCTTACGTGACATGGTTCTTGGCATGACGGTTAAAATAACTGACATGCCATGTATTTCTACTTTGTTTCAATCTCAATTGAGTGAGAGAGCGACATTAGAGAAGCCAGAATCTAGTGAAGATGGCTGAAACACTTACACAAGGACAAAGTGAATTAAGATAGCATCTAGAACAATATGGTTATGAGGAATTTAAAAATAGTGAAAATGCTGCTAAGACGAATAAAAAGTCTAAATATTGACATAACTTAAAGAGAAAAAAAGAACGCAATAACAGCTGACAAGCAAGGGAACACCCCTTCAGAACATAGAACATATTAATTCTACAGGACTGAAGTTCTAGAGCAGGCATGGGGAAGAGGTGTGACAGCAATGCAATCGAATATTTACCCTCACCACTTACTGACACAATTTGAAGGCCTGGCCGGTTCTCTGAGGTAGACAGACAATAGTGGGAGGCGTGGCCTGGCAGCTAAGCGCTGTGAGGCAGTGGAAGAGGTTAAAACTACGATGTAGGGGAAGTGACACAATGTGTCGGATCTCCCCACCTATGTTCTAGAGTATGATGCAAAATCATATCACGCTCCAGGCAATGTTTCCTTCCAGAGAACCTGGATTGAAGAGGAATCGAAGAGACCTGGAACAAATATTTGGTGGCTACCCAAAAAGGGGATATGGATTACTGATACAGTATAATGAAGACATACGTATTAGTATTTCTAAGTTTGAAGAATTGTCTTTTTAATGAGTATGTCGAAGGCGACACTCCGTGCAACGTATAAACATCCACTGTAAGGAATTATCATGTTTCTTCTTACAACGTTGCATAAGAAGCAAGTGTCGGTTAAATTCAATTTCTGACCCAAGCCGTTTGTAACAGGATGCATGCATGTGTGCATGCAGTTGGGCTTTGAAGCATGTCCACTTCTGAGTAAAATAAACGTTACAGAAGACGAAACGCATTCACTTTGTCATATGAATGAACTGACCTATTGAAATGGAAAACCTCAGATTGAGGAAAAAGATGTACCTCTTACTGACTGTATTGAACAATTATACCGAAGTTAGCAAACCTAAAACTGATTATGTTAAACACGGTGTGTGTATAACATGCATTTTCAAAACTATTGGAGATTCGGCCCTGCCCGAATGTTATCAAAGTGTTTCTGGTGAAAATGCAGGCCACTTTAAACAGAAGTGCAAAGTAACATATACTATCAGTAAATGATATTAAGAGAGTTCTCCGAAATAAATTAATTGTCCCATAAATCAAAATTATAAGCAATTCAGCAACTGCACGGCACGTAGTTAAAAGGTAGATATCACACGCTTAGACATACGGAGGATCAGGACCCGCAAATAAAGCGAGGCGCTATGAAATCAAATCCAATGGGATAAAACGACGCAGATGATACGCCGCAGCTAATCTGTTAATGAAAGTCTGTTCTCCAAACTATCTTTGCTCGTTCAGTGCAAATAAGATGGCATTTGCAAGCTGATAGTCAAGTATTAAAGAATGGATACCATAGGCTTTACCTGTGTACTGAACCAAGATAGAAATGGGCTTGCTCGAAGCCATAGGGAAAAGTGACACCTCCTCTGGTAAATGTTGCCAATAAAGTAATGGCCAAGATCCAAAAGGGTAAAGAAAAACAATCACCAGGGAGCATGTTGTGTATTGCCGTTCCAACGAATGATTAAAAAACGAAATAATGGCGGATTTTTTTTTTTTTTTTTTTTAATTAACGTCCTCCAACATTGCGTCATATCGGACGATATAATGACGGATGTGGAGGCACGTTAAGAGTCTGCATGTTGGAGTACACAGAGGAACCTCTCACTTAGAAGACAGCGGTGGTGTAGGAGATTTCGGAAGCGAGTGGATATCTGGGCTGGTGGGAAAGTTACCACTATGCAGTGTGAAAACAGGTGATAAGTATAGGTAGAATAAAACGGAAGGTCGCGCCTCAGAATATCCAACCCGTAATCGAGTTAAAACTTAACCGGTGAGGAATACAGTTTTAAAAGGATTGGATCAGCTCCTAAGAACGTGCCATTTAAATCGCCTAAAAGATTATGAAATGTCTACAGTTAGCTTTAAAGTAGAATATATAAGAAGACAATTATTCTTAAATGTATTCTAAAAACTTCACTTTCTGTGCGAATGGAAGGAGACCTGGCTGTAAATTTTGAGAAAGTAAAGGTATGTCTTCCGGCATCACTAGTTACCACAGAGGACTTTCTTGAATGGGAAGTTAAAGTCGTTATCTAACTCTAGGCATAGAGGCACTCAATATATTTAGGACTCAGCACTGCAACAGACAAGTCCATCAGAAGTTTCAGTACATGACGAAATTATCCGTAACCATAGTGACGAAACACCAGGTGGGACACTCCAAGATAAGATAGACAGGCTGCAAAGAAAACTGTGACGCTCAGTGCTTAGTACCAAGCCCTGCGGTACACCGTTCTGTTAGATAAAGGTACGAGATAAAACTGAGCCTATTCGTTCCCTCATTAACGCAGCAGGAAGCGGAGGAAAATGATCACAAACGTCCCTTATTTAGGGTATTAAGAATACCTCACCTCCAGAGAGTGTCATCGTGTCTCTCAACGTATTAAAGGCAGAAGCCGTCCGAATCCTTATAATTGCGTCTTTGACATGGACAGATAAGGAAACTATGTTGTAGATTATAAAACAGTATAAACGAAAACCGCACTAGATTTTCGACAGCGGTTCTGAGACTCAAGCCAATATGTGAACCAACCGCTGATCCTGCGCTCCATCACCTTTCAAGTTAATATGATGATGAATATTGGACTTGAACATATTGAAAGGAATAAAAATCTGTTATCACATGTGATAAGCTTTGTAGGATTGTGTTTCGTTTTTCAATGTGATTTGGAAACTAAAACACCAAAGCAGACACTGGAAAACTCTCAATTCCCCCTTATATCCAAGAGTTCATTCACGTGGACTGGTTGTCTGAAGGACAAAGTGTCAACTGGCTTTATTATAGCAAGGTTTCAGTGACACTTCATGAGCAGGTGAGAGGAAAGACACCTGAAATTTGGAAGAATACCTCATGGATTGTCCATCAAACCAATGCACTAGCATGCTGAGTCTGAAGGTCTCCTTGACGAAATGCATGATACCTGTATTAGAACGGTTACCATTAGAGCCGTATTTAGCTGCTACAACGCCGCAGGAATTCTGCACCCAACATCCCAATTACTTCATAAGCCAATGTTGCACCTACGTAGTATTGTGTACATCACCTCAAAATAGTGTAAAATACCTTTTTTATAATGCAAAAGCGTATGTGATTGACAGGGCTCGAAATTTATACATTGTTACCCTGAAGTACACAACAACTGAAATATAGATAGCGCATAAACAACAATGCCTAGGAAGGGAGTGAGTGAAAAGAAATGTAAACCTACAGCTTGTCCAGAACGTCATGACACCACACTTGCGCAAGAGAGGAGAAATTAAGGAGAAGTGGGTGGATTGGTGGGGAACGAGCGAGTGACATCAGTACTCAGGCAGTCACATACACAAGCGGAGTATGTTTACGTATTATAAACAATTGTGTAGTTACCTATCACAGTGAGAGTAAGCGATACACTGATCCCCACGTGGACACGCCTCTTCTATTGCGCATCTATGCTTCAGGAGTGGGGGAGTGTCACGAGGAAGTGGACAAGCTGTACTGCTAGTCGGTGCATCACAACAGTAAATAACACACCTGAATTGCAGTTCCTTTTGCTATTTAAAGTGGTTTGTACTGCACAAAGTAGAGAACATCCGCGATTATTTTCAAAACCTGCTTCAATTTTCGTTTAACTCTTATGCCTATAGGGTAATCCTTACATGCGTTGTCATTCTGGGTAGCTCAGTGTGTTAGACCGTGGCCTACACATCCCAAGGTCGCAGGTTCAAATCTGGCCCGGACCGATGGGTTTTAAGTGTGCTTAAAAACCACAGCTCCGTGTAAGTATATTCACTGGCATGCAAAAGAACTCCTGCGGGACGAAATTCCGACACACTGGCGGCGCTTATGAGATCCTTGAAATTGACAGCGTCGTTAAATAACACACTGATGTTTTGTTGTTAAACAGAAAAATGGTTTATTTACCTACGTTAATTACCTGAATCATGTTTTACACAACACTTACAAAATTACATAGTTATCACGATATTGGTAGTTCCAAGAACGCTGATGGTTTTTCCTATGCCTGGGAAGCTTTGTGCGATGTCCGAAATGTTTTCAAATAGCTCTGTGGAAGTAAGAAACTTTACGGTTCTGATGACACCACTATCTTTGTGCGATGTACGAAAAGTTTTTAAATAGCTCTGTGGAAGTAAGACACTATCTTTGCTGTCAAAGTCACTGATAACTTCAACAACCTGATGATAATATTTCCATAACAATTGACTGCTTCTGGCCAAGTACCCCGTCGGGTCATGGCAGGCTGCGGAGGCAATAGAATGTCAGCAAGTAATTCTTTAAGTTTTAATATCCCATGTGGAGTTCTGAGGAATATTTTTTTTCGTGATGGATACAAAATCGTCCACGTTTTCACAATGGTCTCGAACTGGTTTTGCTACCCTGTGTATGCCTTGAGCAAAGCAAGTAATGTGGGTATGGATTCTTGAGCTTTTTTCCCGCGTTTAGCAGGTACGGGGGAGACTTAATAATGAAAAGTACCACATGCTGCCACTTACAGCAGTATTTGGCCACAAATGAGACATAGGACTCTGCAGTAACAATTGTTTCATTGTTTACTTTGTGTAACACTTCCGATTTCCAACGGCATCACGTGCTTCGTCGATCGAAACCCAATTTTATTGTCAGCAATACTGTGTCTTATACAGTTCATAGTTGTTTCATATCATGTTTGTAAGTAGTGCGTACTCATGGTTTGGTCACTGAGCTATTTTCTACCAGTATATTTCTCTATGAAGTTCCAATAATGTTTATTGTCAAGTTTATAAATCGGTATATTAGCCCGTATCATCATGCACAGGTCCACACAAAAAGTCCACTGATCGTTTGTTACACGTGATCCCTCAAAACATAGCTTCAGATTTTGCAAGTGCTTCCTAGTATCACAATGAATTAAAATGAACCCATTTTGCATCTGCAAATGCAGCAAAAGCGAATAGGATGGAACTCTTCAGGAGAGAAGAGGCTTTACTTCCAGCAGTAGACATTATACATTAAACAGTGTTAGGATCAGGAAGAGGAAAGTTTTCACTTAATTACATCAAACTGTGTAACTTTCTGAATAAATATTTTAGACCAAAGTCTAGTTATATTTTAGCTGCATATTTCCTAAGAAACTGCTGATTAGAATTCTCATTTACACCTTGCTATCATGAAATGAACCATTCTCATAAAAAAGCCACATAAGGCAAACAAGACTAACAGCCTTAGTCTTTTTTCAGGTCTTTAGGAAAGTTGATACTAAAGATATCAAGGGAGAAAGCAATAAGAGAGAAGCATACAAGTGAAGCAGCAGTACGTTTCAGGTGCTTTTGTTCTGGTAAAATTGCAAGAAGCACAAAAGTGGGCGGAATGAATGCTGTAACACGTTAACGACTGGTGTATCGGAAGCGAGCTCGAATGTTTTCTGTAAGGCAAATGACTTCACATAACAAAGGCAAGTGAGGCAATGGCATTGAGGTTTGAAGTAAAACTGATATTTTATCTCATAGGCGTTTTTCATTTCGCGGCGCAGTGACCACCATGCAAAAAGTAAATTATATGACTGGTTTTGGGGAAAATTGTTAAACAAAGAGAAAAAAACAAGCACAGTGAGGTGGATAAATATTAAGGTACCATTTATGAAAATATCTGCACTTATACCCCTGACGACCTATGCATCATGACGTACACTGAATCAAATGACTACGTGATAACGTTTGAAGTTTGCATTTGGGAGATCCTGTATTCGATTCCCGGCTACTTGGACCTTCGGTATGTTTGAGGGTTTCTCAAGATGGTAGTGCCTAAGGATTAGGCGAAGCGTGTGGCGGTAGAGTTGTTTACTCTTTGGAACTGTCTGTCCTGGCGTTAAAAGAGGGACGGGCCCTTAGGGAGACCTATCTCTGTGGGGAGAGGCATGCCTGTGGGACCCCCGCCCCAATAAACCATGCAATTAATCCCCCTTGAATAATCCATCTATGGGGAAATTTATCACTCAGAAAATTATACCAGGTGGCCCATTCCAGCCGACCCTCGGATAAGAGGACAACCCTTCGTGCGTTAAGAGCTGCAGAAATTACCGGCGTAAATCCAGTCAGTGGTGTGCGTAAACTACGTTCTGCTTGTAAGAGAGCGAGCGGAGCGGCAGAGGAAATGCCCAGGCTTCAACTGGCGTGTGCAGCATGTGGTAATAGAGAGGAACAGTCTTAGAATATTTTCCACTTCACTTACAAGACTTTATTCACCAGGGAATAAACTCATTCCTGTATATTCTGCTATTATCTAACATTACGTTAGGACATACATGTAGTGAAAATCAGTCTATACACCCACAGAAAGCATTTTTCCTGCCTTCTGTGCTCTACAACAAACAAACAAGAGAGAGAGAAAGTCAGTGGACAACAGTTTAATTCAATTGATTATTATTGTTTGCTCAACTAACAACCAGCGGACCATAATTTAATTCAGTTAATTAGCATTGTTGTCAAAGAAGTGCAAAAGCCTTGTATAGCTATACAACAAAACTATTTTCACATCCCTGTTCATAGAAAGATTTTCTTAATCTTTCGAAAACATCTGACACCAATAAGAATACATCTTGAATATGTGTTACATGTAAAGAATTCACCAGCAAACTTTGTAGAGCTTTTGGAGACACTTGACAACTAAATACTAAAATTGCTTCTCGTGGTTTAAGTATGTTACTGTAATTTCCCTCCTTTCATTTAGTAGTCAATACGAGTAATTGTTAAAACTCTTTTTGTGTTTCTAAAGCTTGTATACCACATTCTTCAATTTAAAGTTTTACATGAAAAATGCTAAAAATTACATTAAGGCCACAAAACCTGTAGAAATCATCAAGATGACAGATCAAGGGGAGTTATACATTTAGGGAGCCTAGAGTATAATTGCTACTAGACTAAGCTATTTCTAAGGCACATTTTCAAGAAAAAAACTAAAATTTAAGAAATATATAGCAAACAGTATTTAAATTGTCACTAATAGAATGGTTTTAATGATGTTGCAGGGTCCATTTGTAGCAGCTTTTGCATCCACCAATCTAGGAGACGTGTCACCAAATATTAAAGGCCCACATTGCCAACATAATGGAGGTCCATGTGATGAATTGAAAAGTACCTGTCCCCACTTCGGTGAAATGTGTGTTGCTTTTGGTCCTGGGGAGGACATGTTTGGCAGTACAAGAATAATTGCTGAGAGATTATTCAACAAAGCATGGGTGAGAATAAGTGTACTGCATATTTAAAACTGTCATCATGTTAGAAAAGTAGTAGAAGAGATTAGTAGTTCTTTCTAACGTTTTTAAGTTTATTATTAAATTATAACCATTAATGTACAATAAGCCTATATTAGATTATCTTTAAAATTCATATTTTGTTCATTGGTTAACCCTATTTAAGCTACTAGAAAATAGGAACTTGCATATGTGCATCTTATTTTAACTTGCTAAGTACAGAATCATTGTTTTGCAGGTGTAACAACGTTTCTTCAATAATTATTGGTTGACTGATCCCCTTGATTCATTTTGAAATGGAAGGGAGATAAGTGGGGGAAGTGTTCTGAGGGTGATAAGGTATTGAGTAGAATGTAGAAGTTGAAACTGAGATGATGGTCCAGTATCAGGAAATACTTTTGTGTTTGTTAGCTGACAATTTTTTGAGAGAGGTTATTTCTTTGTAACTTTTCATGATGTTCTATATTTCTACTCTGTGCTTATGCTATTGGAATTATTTGCTCTACGAAATTGATTTTTGTTTTCTTTTTTATATATAGTTTTTATATTTCCGTTATATTTTATACACATTAATCCCTTAGTCTACCCATGTAAAGGTTGGTGCGATCTAAACATGTGAGCCCGTGTACTTCTCTTTAGTTGTGTTAGCCTGTGTATATTTATTTTCTCATAACATCTTTTTTGTAAGTATTGTTTGTTTGCATCTTACCTTGCATTTGAGTTTCTTGAACAAGGTGGCAGCTTTCTAGGCGGTCAAGGATGTTGAAATTGCTCTATTCCTGTGTGTACTGTGATTCAATACATGGATTGTATAGTTTCTCTCTGCTTTTGTTCAACATCACATTTGTTGTTTTTGCATTGTACCTGTTTTCTTCAGCCATATATTTAATGATGTTCAGTTCATTGCTGTACTTCACTTTTTCCAACTGTAGGCGTGTTTATGAACCTGTGGACGTGAATGGAAAGTACCATGTTTGCATCTACGGAGTGGTTTGACATAATGTGTATGACAGATTTAGTGCTTTTGAACTTCCTATACCAGGTGAGTCAGTTGCCCATTATTTTTTGGAAGGTAGGTCACCCATCAAACGACGTGTGTACTTTAGTCCAGTTTTGCGCTTATTAAAACGTACTGCTTGACGTTCTTAGAGAGAGGAGTAGGTATAATAAGACAGACCAAAAGCAGGGGCTAATGCGCAAGATGGCGGCCATGCGTAATCTAGCGAATACTATGGTGATGGTTGAGGGGTGGGATGTTGGAGGCGTTTGAGGTAGGCTCTAGGAACAATTTCTATGGCGCATAAGGATGTATACATGTTAGTTGTAGGGGATATGTTGTCCAATATAACATAAAAGCGTTTCTATGTTGATTGTATGAAAGCCTAACCTGTCCTAACCTAACTTAACCATACCAACCAACCTAACCTAACCCAACATAAGCATACTAGTCAAGCTAACTCAACCTAAGCATTCTAACCAAGCTAACCTAACCCAACCTAAGCATATTAACCAAGCTAACCTAACCTAAGCGTAATCAAGCTAACCTAAGCATATTAACCAAGCTAACCTAACCTAAGCATACTAACCAAGTAAACCTAACCTAAGCATAATTAAGCTAACCTAAGCATATTAACCAAGCTAACCCAACCTAAGCATACTAACCAAGCTAACCAAACCTAAGCATTCTAACCAAGTAAACCGAACCTAAGCATATTAACCAAGCTAACCAAACCTAAGCATATTAACCAAGCTAACCAAACCTAAGCATTCTAACCAAGTAAACCGAACCTAAGCATATTAACCAAGCTAACCCAACCTAAGCATACTAACCAAGCTAACCAAACCTAAGCATTCTAACCAAGTAAACCGAACCTAAGCATATTAACCAAGCTAACCTAACCTAAGCATACTAACCAAGTAAACCTAACCTAAGCATAATTAAGCTAACCTAAGCATATTAACCAAGCTAACCCAACCTAAGCATACTAACCAAGCTAACCAAACCTAAGCATTCTAACCAAGTAAACCGAACCTAAGCATATTAACCAAGCTAACCAAACCTAAGCATACTAACCAAGCTAACGAAACCTAAGCATTCTAACCGAGCTAGCCTAACCCAACCTAAGCATAATCAAGCTAACCTAAGCATATTAACCAGGTTAACCCAACCTAAGAATTCTAACTAAGCTAACCTAACCAAACCTAAGCATAATCAAGCTAACCTAAGCATATTAACCAAGCTAACCCAACCTAAGCATTCTAACCAAGCTAACCTAACCCAACCTAAGCATAATCAAACTAACCTAAGCATATTAACCAAGCTAACCCAACCTAAGCATTCTAACCAAGCTAACCTAACCCAACCTAAGCATAATCAAACTAACCTAAGCATATTAACCAAGCTAACCCAACCTAAGCATTCTAACCAAGCTAACCTAACCCAACCTAAGCATAATCAAGCTAACCTAAGCATATTAACCAAGCTAACCCAACCTAAGCATTCTAACCAAGCTAACCTAACCCAACCTAGACATAATCAAGCTAACCTAAGCATATTAAACAAGCTAACTCAACCTAAGCATTCTAACCAAGCTAACCTAACCCAACCTAAGCATATTAACCAAGCTAACCTAACCTAAGCATACTAACCAAGTAAACCTCACCTAAGCATAATTAAGCTAACCTAAGCATATTAACCAAGCTAACCCGAACCTAAGCATACCAACCAAGTAAACCGAATCTAAGCATATTAACCAAGCTAACCAAACCTAAGCATATTAACCAAGCTAACCAAACCTAAGCATTCTAACCAAGTAAACCGAACCTAAGCATATTAACCAAGCTAACCCAACCTAAGCATACTAACCAAGCTAACCAAACCTAAGCATTCTAACCAAGTAAACCGAACCTAAGCATATTAACCAAGCTAACCTAACCTAAGCATACTAACCAAGTAAACCTAACCTAAGCATAATTAAGCTAACCTAAGCATATTAACCAAGCTAACCCAACCTAAGCATACTAACCAAGCTAACCAAACCTAAGCATTCTAACCAAGTAAACCGAACCTAAGCATATTAACCAAGCTAACCAAACCTAAGCATACTAACCAAGCTAACGAAACCTAAGCATTCTAACCGAGCTAGCCTAACCCAACCTAAGCATAATCAAGCTAACCTAAGCATATTAACCAGGTTAACCCAACCTAAGAATTCTAACTAAGCTAACCTAACCAAACCTAAGCATAATCAAGCTAACCTAAGCATATTAACCAAGCTAACCCAACCTAAGCATTCTAACCAAGCTAACCTAACCCAACCTAAGCATAATCAAACTAACCTAAGCATATTAACCAAGCTAACCCAACCTAAGCATTCTAACCAAGCTAACCTAACCCAACCTAAGCATAATCAAGCTAACCTAAGCATATTAACCAAGCTAACCCAACCTAAGCATTCTAACCAAGCTAACCTAACCCAACCTAGACATAATCAAGCTAACCTAAGCATATTAACCAAGCTAACTCAACCTAAGCATTCTAACCAAGCTAACCTAACCCAACCTAAGCATATTAACCAAGCTAACCTAACCTAAGCATACTAACCAAGTAAACCTCACCTAAGCATAATTAAGCTAACCTAAGCATATTAACCAAGCTAACCCGAACCTAAGCATACCAACCAAGTAAACCGAATCTAAGCATATTAACCAAGCTAACCAAACCTAAGCATACTAACCAAGCTAACCAAACCTAAGTATTCTAACCAAGCTAACCTAACCCAAACTAAGCATAATCAAGCTAACCTAAGCATATTAACCAAGTTAACCCAACCTAACAATTCTAACCAAGTTAACTAACCCAACCTAAGCATAATCAAGCCAACCTAAGCATATTAACCAAGCTAACCCAACCTAAGCATTCTAACCAAGCTAACATAACCCAACCTAGGCATAATCAAGCTAACCTAAGCATATTAAGCAAGCTAATCCAACCTAAGCATTCTAACCTAGCTAACATAACCCAACCTAAGCATAATGAAACTAACCTAAGCATATTAACCAAGCTAACCCAACCTCAGCATTCTAACCAAGCTAACATAACCCAACCTAAGCATAATCAAGCTAACCTAAGCATACTAACCAAGCTAACCCAACCTAAGCATTATAACCAAGCTAACATAACCCAACCTAGGCATAATCAAGCTAACCTAAGCATATTAACCAAGCTAACCCAACCTAAGCATTCTAACCAAGCTAACATAACCCAACCTAGGCATAATCAAACTAACCTAAGCATATTAACCAAGCTAACCCAACCTAAGCATTCTAACCAAGTAAACCTAACCCAACCTAAGCATAACCAAGCTAACCTAACCCAAACTAAGCATAATCAAGCTAACCTAAGCATACTAACCAAGCTAACCCAACCTAAGCATTCTAACCAAGCTAACATAACCCAACCTAGGCATAATTAAGCTAACCTAAGCATATTAACCAAGCTAACCAAACCTAAGCATTCTAACCAAGTAAAACTAACCCAACCTAAGCATAATCAAGCTAACCTAAGCATATTAACCAAGCTAACCCAACCTAAGCATTCTAACCAAGCTAACCTAACCCAACCTAAGCATAATCAAGCTAACCTAAGCATATTAACCAAGCTAGCCCAACCTAAGTATTCTAACCAAGCTAACCTAACCCAACCTAAGCATAATCAAGCTAACCTAAGCATATTAACCAAGCTAACCCAACCTAAGCATTCTAAC